>SSNS01000010.1:3545511-3834979 GCA_006937985.1 Aphyosemion australe | reverse complement strand
AAAAAATGCATAAATGCATAAATGCAAAAATGCATAAATCAGACTAGGAATTAAATATTGAAAAATCCCTCTGAACCTTCATTGTAAAGATTGGACATGTTACCAGCTGATCATCCTAGTTTAAGAGAGGAAACTGGCTCAAAACCTAATAATTGAAAATATTGAGTTTTGCCTGTATGGCTCCTCTTAAGTTTCTGTTCCCCACACATGAGCACCTTCCCAAAAATAGATGGTATTGACTGAACAATAGTTCACCCATACGTGCGTGGGCTTATAGGTGGGTTGCATTTTGGTCCTCAAGCCTTAGTTTGCCCTCCTAAATCGGCTCTTGACAATCTTGTCGCGTGAACTGGGTGACATACCAATTTCCACAACTGGCCCACATCTGGCATGAACAGATCTGGCCCATAGCAACCTAAGCCTCAACTGGCCCACATCTGGCATGCCTCATATGAGCCGTGCCATCATTGCCAGATCTGGCCCACGCCTGGTTGACATGTCATTTGCCATGCCAGATGTATGCCAGATGTGCCGGCTTGAAGCCAGATCTGGCCCATGTCAGCCTGCTACCTGGGTGGTGGACAAAGAAGGCCATCCCACTCAAGAATACAATTCACAATGATGGGTCAGTGGTCTACAGTTAGTAATAAACCTCAGCGAGGCATGATAAACCACATCAATCTTACCAAGACACTGTGTTGACGCATTCATATACAAAAGGTCTCCATAATCCAGAATAGAGAGAAATGTTGCAGTAACTAGTTGTTTTTTTGCCTCAAAAGAAAAACACAGTTTATTTCGAAAAAAGAAACCCAGTCTGAGTTTGAGTTTCTTCACAAGATTATCTATATGGGGCTTGAAGGAGAGGGAGTCATCGAGCCAGACACCAAGGTATTTGTATGTGTGGACCACCTCTATGATATTTCCCTCCAGAGTGGTCACTGGGGGCATACTTAGAGGTCTTTTTTTAGAGTTTGAAAACAACATTAGTTTAGTCTTGTCAGCATTGAGGACCAATTTTAACTGCAGAAGTGTTTGTTGGACCTCATTAAAAGCTTTCTGTAAGACTTCAACAGCTTTAGTGGGGGATGTTCCAAAACAGTAAATGATTGTGTCATCAGCGTAAAAGTGCATATTAGCATCCGACACATTTTGTCCTATGTCATTAATATACATAATGAACAAGAGGGGTCCCAAAACTGAACCCTGTGGTACTCCCTTGTGGACACTCAAAAATTCAGAGGACAACCCATCACATTTAACACATTGAGTTCTGTCCTTCAAGTAGTCTGTGAACCATGAGATCGCATGTTCAGACAATCCCAAACAAGGAAGCTTTTGTTTTAAGACAGCATGGTCTACAGTGTCAAAGGCTTTTGACAGATCAATAAAAAGTGAGGCACAGTACTGCTGTTTCTCCAGAGCAACAAGTATGTCATTGATCACCTTTGTGGCTGCAGTGATGGTGCTGTGCTTTTTTCTGAAACCTGATTGCAGACTTGAGAGAAGGTCATTTGAATATAAAAAGTCTTTCAATTGTTCACTTACTAGGGTCTCTAGAATTTTTGCCAGGACACACAGATTAGATATTGGTCTGTAATTTGTTAATAGAGCTGAGTCACCACCTTTTAATAAAGGAGTCACAAAAGCAGACTTCCAAACTGATGGTATTTGTTTGTTTTTGATAGAGAGGTTAAAAAGAACTGTAAGAGGTTCTGCAATGAAATCAGCAGCCATTTTCAAAAAATAGGGTTCTATCATGTCTGGGCCAGAGGGTTTTCTGGGATCCAGAGTTGTAATAATTTTATGCACTTGCTCTACAGTAAACGGAACAAAGTTAAAAGAAGCACCAGGGATCATTTGGGAATCTGTGCAGGGGGACACAGAGGGTGTTCCAGTAGAAGTAGACACTGAACCAGATGAGATAAAATGCTTGTTAAAACAGTTTAAAACCTCAGTTCTATCATGCACTGGGACAGAGTTGTTTAGGACACATTTTGGAAGAGCATGAGAAGTTAAGTTGACAGATAAAGTCTTAATGACTTTCCAAAATTTCTGTGGATTATTTAGGTTCTCAGTTGTGATAGATAAGTAATAGTCTGATTTGGCCATTTTGGTGAGCGTAGTACATTTATTTCTTAGTTGCCTAAAGATAGCCCAATCAGAGGGGAGATTTCCTTTTCTGGCTGGGATGTAGCTTGGTTTATTAAACTGGTAAAAAAAATAATCGTGATTCTGATTGTCACTCAAACAGAGTATCCCAGGGTCTTGTTCACGAGTGAGGGAAAGATGGATCGGGAGATCAATAGATGGATTAGTGCTGTGCCTGCAGTGATGCGGGTGTTGTACTGGTCGATCTATGTTCCTACCTTCACCTATATGGTCACGAGCTTTGGGTAGTGATCGAAAGAATGAGATTGTGGATACAAGCGGCCAAAATGAGTTTTCTATGCAAGGTGTCTGGGCTCTCCCTTAGAGATAGGGTGAGGGGCTTGGAGTAGACCTGCTGCTCCTCCACATTGAGAGGAGCCAGTTGAGGTGGCTCGGGCATCTGGTTAGGATGCCTCCTGGATGCCTCCCTGGTGAGGTTTACTGGGCACCCAAAGGAAAACCCAATACACGATGGAGGGACTATGTCTTTCTGCTGGCCAGGGAACACCTTAGGATCTCCCCGGAGTAGCTGGCCCAAGTGGCTGGGGAGAGGGAAGTCTGGGCCTCTCTGCTTAGGCTGCTGCCCCCGTGACCTGACTCTGGATTAGCGGAGGTGGATGGATGGATGGACATGTGTTTATCCTTTTAATGTCTACACCACTGGTTTCTTTATTTTAATATTATTGATTTGGTACAATAAGAAATCAAATCTTTTGCAAAATAATAATAATAATAATAATAATAATAGCAATAATAATAATAATAATAATAATAATTTTTAATAATAATAATGGTATATTATATCAGTTCCACAATTTTAATTATATATTATAGTAATTCAAAATTATAATGTAAAACTGTTTATTCAAACATTCCCATAGTTATTAGATTTTTTTCTAGTTAAACAGTTTTCAGTTAGGCACAGTGCACACATAAATAAGCTTTAGGGACTTGAAGTTGCACTGCCAACCTTTAATATGCATTTTTATAATAATGATCACAAAGTAACACATTCAGCTACATTTCTATCAAACTTTTCACTCAGGTGTAAAAGTTGGTGAGAGGCTATAAGCAGCATTCAGAAAGTCTAATTATTTGTGAGGTTTCTCAGTTTTCTTATGTGAGCACCAAGGCTTTGTCTGCATATAGCTGAAATATTAAAGAGTTTCACAACCTATCAAAAATCAGTCACAGAAGCATCGCTAGCATCTCAAACTCGTCTCAGTTTAATTCCAATGACCCAAAAGTGCAAAAAAAATGGTGAGAAGACTTTAGAAGGGACTGAAGACCAGATTTCTGATAAAATGAAAATTTGCAAACATTTCAGATGCATTTTCATAAACTACCACAAAAATTGCTCCATTTTATCAAGTGTAACTATGAATGTTTTTCCAAGAATGAGATGCTAAAATCTTTTTCCCTAAGAGAAACGATCTTATTAATATCTACATGAAGCACTTTCCCCCCTCACATCGGGGGATTTCACTAATAGCTGCTGATCAACAGTTTATTCTGTTTAACTGAGGGTAAGGCATTATGTCCTGGCACAGAGTCGAGTTACCACCTCAACTCTTTTCTTCCCTCTGCTCCTCCAGTTGTGGAAAACAAACTCCCTGGCATTGGTCCATGTCTGCATGCTCGCTGAAGAGGCTTAGAAACAGGAAGTTCAGCGAGGCCTCTCTGGTTGACCAGGTATTAGGGATTGAATAACTGTCCAGCGTGGAAATGAAACATGAATAGTGTGTTACTAATGCAACTTGGATACAGTTGTGGTTCAGTGAGGCTGCAGCCTGCAGGTATAATCGCCAACACATTTCCTTTAAACCACATTTCCTCAACAGTTTGGTACATTTCCTGAAATAAAACAACTTGAAACTGTCTGTTGTTGAAACTTTTAGCAGACACACTTTAGTTAGTGAAAACAGAGACGAACGTGTCTTTGAGTTTCTGACAACTCCTTGTAAATCATATTTTACTGTCTTAAATGTGAAAATCTTTGAACATGTAGGTACTGGACAGAAGACAACCTGCACATGACTGAAAAATAATGTAATTCTAGATGACGCAAAGTTACTGACTGACTGTAATTGTATGATGTCGGCTTTTATGGTTATCTAATCCACCTCAAGGGGCACATGAGATTAAACGGACGCATGTTTCTCCTTACACTGTAGAGCACACGCACATGCCATGAGGAGAACGAGTGATTCCCCTTCTACTCCCACACACCCGCACGCACGCGCACACACACACACACACACACACCTCTGGGTGATATCAGTCTTGTGTGTGCCTCCAGAGAAAACTGTATCAGACAACAGAGGTCATGTGACCAGGGGAGTCAGCCTTCCTTAATCCTACTGTCAGCTCTAATTGGGCAGTTGGGGATTGATCTGGTACCCCTCCCCACTCCCATTCTCTTTCAGTCTGTGTGTGTGTGTGTGTGTGTGTGTGTGTGCGTGTGTGTGTGTGTGTGTTACTTCTCTGTCTGACAAAGAAAATATGTAAAAAGTGTATTTTAGTCATCACTTTTTAAACCAAATGAATATTTGTAATATGCAAATGCATTTAGTCTTTCACCAGTAGAGGGCAGTAGTGCTAACACAACAGACAGCAGCGCTCAAGCATTGTCCGCCTCTACACAGATCATGGATGACCTCAGATGTTTCAGGAGGATTGAAAGCATCCCTTGCTGATGAGACGTGTTTTCATTAAAGAAACAAAGTGTAAAAGTTCTAATTCATCTTGAAACATAACAGGAAGACAGGTGAGGAGTTGCACACCTCTTTTAAAGTAAAGATTTTCATAATTACAGCTAAGTTAAAAGACCTAGCCTGAGCATTTTGCTCTGCATGTTCAGCGACCATTTTAAAACACAGTCACTGTCCAGATCCAGGTGTCTCTTAACTCTGTTCATCCCCAAAGAACGAGTCAGAGGCCACCTGCCTCCTTCGGCCCTCAGCCTCCCAGCTGCTGCGTGTTAGGATGTTGCTGCTCTTTTAGAACATCTGAGATGATGAGATAGATGGACTAAAACGTGTTCCACCAGATGGATGACCTGAACTGTAAATGGCTAAAAATAGCAACAGAATAGAATATAATAAATACTTTGCTCAGTGAGTGAACACATGACACTATCCGTTTGAATCAACAAACAAAATAAAAAAGAATCAAGTGAAAATGTACAATTTCCATTAAAACACACTTAACTGCACAAAATGCAGTCCTCGACCACAATCTGCAAGATTTCCTTCATGTCTTTTTGTTCATATTTTTTGCCAAAATGTCACTTCTGACTTCTACCTTCATGCCTTCAAAACCTACTTCAACCGTTGTCCTCTATTGCATCTTTCTTCTTTCTACCCCCTCTATCACTTACTAACCCCCCCCCCCCCCCCCCCCCCCCCACACACACACACACTTCAGGTTTTTCTCTGCATGTACAAAAGCCACATGGAGAGCCTGCTTCGGATCTTAGCATGCTGGGGTCTCCATTTGTTTTGCTTGTCCCGGGACCCCACGATGTTGTTTCCAGTGCTCAGGACCCACCGGGTGCAGATTTAATTAGATAAGGAGAATGGTGGAAGGAGCTGGAGAATTGAAATTGGACATGGGGGGGTTACAAGAGAGCTGGCAGGTCCCTGGCACTGCATGTGTTCAGCGTAACAAAGAGCTTCACACTGAGAGGGGCAATGAGAAAGTAGAGAGGAGCGGAGATGACATACTTAACTCTGCCCTGGTAATTGCTTTGAGTTTGCTGCTGGTGACACAACTTTACCCATTCAGGTTGAAGGAGTGTGTCCAAACTTTGACTTGTAACGTAGAGATGAACACAACAGACATCAGTCTGGTGGCAGTTTAGAGTCCTGTAGAAAATCCACTCATGCATGGGGAAAACTCACCAACTCTGTGCAGAAAGGTAGCAGCCGGGTGTTGAACCCATGACCTTCTGGCAGCAAAGCAACCACCTGCACCCCCGATAGTGCAAGCTATGTTGGTTGATTGCACAATGCATTCTTTCCAATGCATGACCCATTTTTTTGCAATAGCCAGATAAAAATGTCTTAAAAGTGACATCCTGAATCTCAAACATCACTGTAACATTAGGCTCATTTGGCTGAGCTGCTGTCATTTTTACTGTTTTAATCACTTTGTTGTCTTGTATGTAAATAACACAATAGTACTTGTCTGTAGCACATTTATTCAAAAACAAATTAAAAAACATATTAGCAACACTTAAATACCCTAAAGTCCATGCAGTACTAGCAAAGCATCATCAGCTTTTGTGGGTATGGTAATAACCACTTCCATGGTATAATATTGGTACAGTATTGGTTTTTTAACTCTGTCCAAAGGCAAATTATGCAACAGTTTTAGTTGAGGAATACTTTACCTTTAGTTAGGTAGCACAAGACCATTTCATTTTTTAATGTCTGAAAGCATTTCAGAAGTAGAGTTGTTTTAAGATGCTCTGTTGCTTTTTCTGTTTTTTTGCCCACGTTTCTATGTGTTTGACGTGCTTATTGTCTGCATATTTACAGCTTACTGATGATTTAAGTGGTAACATACTTTGTGGTGATCCTTGTTTTAATTACCGCTCTGTGGCATCTGGTAAAATTTTCAGTTTGTGTGTGTTTTTCCTGAAATGTGTACATTGGCAAACGTAAGCATTTAGCCATTTCTTTTCTTGTTTCTGATCAAGTCAAATGTGGAACTGTGGACCATAAACTGTTGCTCCAGAGGCTGAGGGCTGACTTTGGTCTCTCTGGAGTTGTCCTGGTTTGCCTCCTATTTGACAGACAGACCATTCTCAGTGTGTTTTAGTAACAACGTGTCTGAAGCCTCACCTCTGTTGTATGGTGTCCCTCAGGGGTCAGTATTAGGACCAGTTTTGTTTTTATTGTACATCAGCCCTCATGGCAATGTTTTAAAAATGTATCTTATCATTTGTATGCTGATGATATTCAGTTATACTTTTCTTTTAAGGAGTTTTATGTAGTAAGCTAGAAAATAATAAAAATAATTAAACACACATGCCAGGAGCTGACACCGATCCTACAACCCTCCACTTTCTGGACAACCCACTCTACCTCCTGAGTTACTTCTGCCCAATACAAGACTGGCATGAATGAGAATTTATTCAACCAAAAGCAATACAAAAAAAGCATATTTCTGTTTTACAAAAGCTGAACTGAACTTGCACTCGCTGTTGTTCAAGAATTTTTTTAGACATGCTGAAATATTTCCCTTAAAAAGTTAAGTGCTTCTTTAACTGTACAGTAGATACATGAATACTTGAATTGGAAAACCAGTACAGCATTGAACTGTAAGCAGATACACTGGCCAACATGTACAATTGAGTTCTATTTGTTAATATATTTAGTCATATTTAGATGATTTTATTGAGTGATATTTACCGATCCAAAATATGTTTTTTCAGTGATTCAGATAGTTTTACTAAACATGACCTCAGCACCATTATTTAGTTGTGAAACACAAAAATGAACACAGAAAGTATTTTTGGCCATTGAGACTCCACCGTCGTGTTACTGCCGCAGCAGAGAGGGACCAGAGGGATTCAGCCGGCTTTTATTAGAGATCCCAGGCTGTCTCTGAGAGTTATTAGGATTATTGATGGTTCCAACTGGCAGGTTGAGGATGTTTTGGTCCTTTTGTTTTGGATTCTTGACAGACATGTTCACGTTCTTGTATTTATTAACCAGGACTTTTTACATGTGACACGCTGTCGCCGTGGTGAGAAGCAGAAAAAGTGACACAACTAATACTCATCACTGATGGCAATACAAAAGCTTTATTAATAGAATCTCATGTGGTTTTAAGAATGTCTGCTGAAAATGTTGTTTTATGTGGTGCTGTAGCTGTTTCTTATCAGTTATTCATGGTGAGGAAATAAAAAAGGAAGAGTCACTCCACAGAGGATTGTGGTAAAACTGTGGAGGATCTTTTGTTTTGTGCTCCAAACACTGCGTGTCTTTCCTGAAGTGGCTTTTTCCTGATGAGCAACTCTATCCGCTGGCTCCTCTCTTTACTTCCTTTGCAGACCCTCATATTGTTTCAGTCCTCAGCCAAACTCTGAGAGGCCCTCATCAGTCTGGAGCTTCTAGAGCTACACACACACACACACACACACACACACACACACACACACATACACACACAAAGACAGTCAGAATCTCCTAACAGAGATGTTATCTTTTGAACATGTCATAATGTTATTTCTGGTCCCTCTTTCCTTTACTCTGAATGGATTGCAACTTTTTTGTGGTTTTTGTCAACTGGGATGTTGTTCTAGTCTGGCAAGCCATCCTATATCTATAAATATATAGTCTGACCACAACGGATAAGCAGAGCTTGGTCGTGAGGGGGAATCTACGGTTGTCTTTCAAACTGTCTTCGTATGAAATTAGAAAGCACTAGGACCAATCAGAGCAAGAACAATGCGACGTATTCTACAGAAATCAGTCAATGTCCGCTGGAGCGGTTCACAGCCGAGTGTGAAGCGGCTGGGATGAGAATCCGAGACCATGATCTTGAGTCGGAAAAGGGTAGAATGCCTTCTCCAGGTCAGGGACAAGGTCCTGCCCCAAGTGGAGGAGTTTAAGTATCTCAGGGTCTTGTTCGCGAGTGAGGGGAAGATGGATCGCAAGATCAATAGGTGGATTGGTGCTGCGTCTGCAGCAATGCAGGCATTGCTCTGGTCTGTCGTGGTGAAGAGAGAGCTGAGCTGGAAGGCGAAGCTCTCGATTTACCAGTTGATCTACATTCCTACCCTCACCTATGGTCACGAGCTTTGGGTAGTGACTGAAAAAATGAGACCGCGGATACAAGCGGCTGAAACGAGTTTTCTCCGCAGGGTGTCTGGGCTCTCCCTTAGAGATAGGGTGAAAACTCGGTCATCTGGGAGGAGCTCAGAGTAGATCTGCTGCTCCTCCACATCGAGAAGAACCAGCTGAGGTGGCTCGGGCATATGGCTAGGATGCCACCTAGACGCCTCCCTGGTGAGGTATTTCGGGCACATCCAACCAGGAGGAGACCTAAAGGAAGACCCAGGACACGCTGGAGGGTCTATGTTACTCGGCTGGCCAGGGAACGCCTTGGGATTCCCCCAGAGGAGCTGGCCCAATGGCTGTGGAGAGGGAAGTCTGGGCTTCCCCGCTTAGGCTGACCCAACCTCAGATAAGTGGATGAAAATAGAAGGATGGATGGCTCGTATACTTGATTCAAATCAGCACAACTAACTAACTGCATAGAGTTTTCATGTTCTCCCTATCTATATATGGGTGTTTCTGATGTATTTCTGGGGGCTCCAAATTCTCCCAACAGTCCAAAAACCATGCATCTTAGTTAACGACTGCTGTAAATAGTCTCTTCCTGCCTCACTCCTCTTTATGTGGTCATGTGATGTACCCTGTCCAGGATGTACACCACCTTCTGCCCAATGAGTGAAACCAGCTCCTCGCAACAAGAATTAGCAGATAAAGAAAATCAATAAATGGATGGAAATCCTTTAAAGGGATTGTTGAGACCCTTGGTTAGTTCCACCAGGTTTTCCTTCACGTAAACCAAATGTCTGGAAGTGGAAAAATAATAATCTGTGCCCTGAGGGTCAATGTCAAGACAAACAAATCAATACCAGTTTGATTTTCTGATTTTGTGAAGCATATCTGAATAAGAACCGTACAATCTTTCTAGAGGAAGAATCTTTCTGCAATGGTATGAAAGAATAAAAAAAAAAAAGATTTTCAACAATTAATATTTAACCTGTTATAGACTGCTCTGTGAACAACCTCAGTGTGGAGAGAGAGTTCTAACCAGATTGATGTGCTAACGAATGGCTTGTGCAGGGCCAGTTCCAAAGTAGTTTGCTTTCTTAAAGGAACACTTGGCAGTTTTGGCTTGTTTTTAGCACCCCATAGTGTTAGTTAGCGAAAGTAAAACTTTCGCTGTGTGTTCATCTTTTTAACACCTTAATCTAACTGCTGAAATGTCTCCTCAGCCTTCATTAGTGTCTACAGGAGCGGTTCATCACTAAATCAAACAAATCAGCTGTGTTCATGATCTAAAACATGCTGGAAGCAGACTGCAGGTCCAGACCAGGTATGTCAGCTCCTTTTTCTAAGTCCCAAAGGGGAGCGGCCCACCACTCTGAAGTTGCAAGTGCGGTATTCTGGCCACAGAGGGTGGTGGGGGTCTGAGTGACATTTCATTAACCCTGTAAAGGGTCATTTTAGCCCAAACTGGCTCAAGAACATGATTTAAAAATATTAAAAAGTTGCATAGTGTGACTTTAAAACAGAAGTTGAAACATCACTATATTATAAACTTTGAGACCAATATAGAATTTTCCTGCAAGAATGGACCCCAGGCTGCAGCGAAGGGACCAATAAGAATATTACTTTTAAACAGTGATACGTGAAACAGTGCAAGAAAGGAAGTGTGTGAGTAATTTGTTTGTAATTGCAAAACTTCTGCATGGGATGTTTAATGAATTTAGCCTCCAGGTTTTCCTCAAAGTTGTGACAAGTAAGTTATGACCTGGCTTGCAGAATATCTTTCATACAGATTATTACCCCATGAATATATCAGATATAGAACTGGACTGAATTATTATGTTGGAGATGTTTCAAACACCTTGCTACTCACATTAGCAGAACATTTGGCCTCAAACCTTTCTATGTAATAATTTAAAGATGTTTCTTTTTTCTTTAACTTGGCAGTCAAGATTCCATCCCACAACAGCTCACAAGTTCCTGGAAAAAAAGAAAAGAAAATGTCATTCAATCATAAACATTTTGAAAACACAACACAGGAGTATCACCTTTCTGCTGTCAGACATCACAGGCTCGTTGGTCTCTATGAACTGTCTCCCCTGTTTATCTCTACAGATTCCAGACAAATTCCTGCTGAAAAGACGGTGGCCAAACATCTGGGTGTTGGCACTGAGCAGTGACAAGTCTGCTACAGCCTGGTAATGCACATGGAAAACTTGGAAGCACACTTAAACAAACATAGGCGAACAAACGCTTAACTCATATATTCTGAGGGTATGTTGTACACAGCCAAACTCAGAAAACGCAGAAATCCCTTAAAGGTGCAATATGTAAGAATGAAGTAAGCATGATATCCTGTGGTCAAATGTGGGTACTGCAGTCCCCTTTTTCTAAACAAAAGCTCATTTTCTCACAGCCGTTCCGTGAGTTTTACGGCTGTTTCCTGCTACCAAACAGCACCAGAAGATCACAAACAAAGACGAGTCATACACAGTGAGTTGATTTATTTGTATATCAGATAAATTTGTATAACAGATCAAAACAAACATAAAAAGCACAAGAACACAATAAAACAAGTATAAGAATACATAAAAGCTAACAGACAGAGCTAAACGCCAAATCATAAAAGGAGGTCTTCAGCCTTGTTTTAAAAATAGCCACAGAGGTAGAAGCTCTTATGAACAGACGAAGCTCGTTCCATATCTTCGGACCTGCTACTGAGAAAGCCCTATCCCCTCATCATCAAGTGTGACCTCGGGCAGAGAGCAGCAAGACGTTCTCCGAGCTGAGCGTCGGAGTCAGGGTATAAGCTAAAGCTGTCAAGTAAGGCGGCGCCAATCTATTCAGTTTTAAAAACCAATAAAATAATTTTAAAACAAATTCTAAAAGCAGCGGGCAGCCAATGTAAAGCTGCCATTTTGGAGTGACATGGTCATACTTTCACTTGCCCTCTAAATTATTATCGGAAGATTTAAGGAAGATTTAAGGAAGCTGGAGTACAAACACGTGATGAGATCATTTCATAATGTTGTAACATTTCTGCAGTAACATTTTGACCTTAGCAGTGGTTTATTAAAGTATTCAAGCAAACAGCTGAGATAAAGATGCAGCTCCCTGCAGCTCCAGCTCTTCCTAAACATTTAATCAAAACTCATCAGAGCAGCATGAACACAACAATAACCTCCTAAGAACTCTGGAATATTTTCAGATGTTTTCATGTTTGGTGTTCTGTGAGTTAGTCTCACAGTAATTATTAATTATATGATGATCCCTAATCATTTCCTGATCATTTTTGTCAGGCATATTTTTTCTTTTGTTCTGAGCAGAGGGACTGTCTAAACCTCATGGTAGAAAATGGTTTGCATTTTGCAAAAAAAAATCACATTGATGATTTTTTGTAAGTATTCCAACAAATTACTGTAGCAATAAAAGGTATGTAAATGTCAGAGGTCGCTACAAACCCACTGATGCAACTCTGCAGTATGCAAGGACCTTGTGTGTAAACTTTGGGAATGTGGGCACAATCATAAGTTATTCGTCAAAAAGTCCATTAATCATGAGCCGGCGCCGCACCCCCCCACGCGCGATCCAGCATCAGTTTTGTCCTCAGTGAACTTTGGTCCGACATCACTACTTTCGTTCCGGTAACGTTTGATTTACAAATTAAGCACTGGTAGTGAGCACTTACTACACTTACTACAGTAGTATGCCTCCGGCATTACAGAAGTTCGTCATCTTGCTATTATCGTTCTGTACGACTCAAGGAAGTAAAACGCCCTGATTGGCTCATTATTCACTTCACACATAGACTGTAATATCCAGTTGTTGGTAATTGAAAAAGTAGCTTGAGATATTTTTAGAGCCGACTATTTGCTTCTAAATCAGCGTTAGCATTGTTAGCTCAATGTTAGCCTCTGGTCTGTTTCACCCAATATTAAAGATGCTGTGGTTTCTTAGGGGTACAAGAATAACTTCTGGGTCGCTCCTGTTTACTGGCTTTGGTTCTTTAAACAACTCTGGCTCTTTGCATGCCGGGGTTGAATTACAAATGCCAGCGCTGCAGCCTTAACTCAGTAACCTTACAGACTCACTGACCTTAAACAGTAACTACGCCCCTCTTGTTTTTTTGAAAGGAGAAAAACTAACAACCCTCCAGCCGGCTGAGAAGGAAATCTGTTTCAATGTTACCTTCCTTCCAACATTTGCGTGGGAAATTAGACTGTTTTGTGATTATTTCACTGTAAAATTCTTACATATTGCTCCTTTAAATAACCTGCAGGTAGCCCTCTTTGGCAACAGCTCAATAAATCAGCCTCGGCGAAGCCTGCAGAGACTTTCACACACATTACATTTACCCACAGCCTTTTATATAATAGAAGGAGAAAAACATTGAGGTTGATGTGTGACAAATTGTGTTAGAAAGCTGCCGTGTCTTTTAAACTGGAACCTGAAGCTGTGAAAGGAAAATCAGGTTAGAAAGGCCACAACAGCAGGAAAGAGGTTATCACCTAATTTCCAGGACACAGATGTGATTGTTTTACTTGTGATTGTGTTCCAGTTGGCAGATCTCCCCCTGGATATAATCTGATATTAATCCTCTCCCCCTCATATTTTCCTTTTCAGACCATGCGTTTTCTTTTATGATCCTTGTATATCTCCAACTGAAACTGCTTTCCACTGCTGGGTATGACACGGAACACCTGCTTTGCACGCTGAACTCCATTCCAACATAAAGATCATTCTTTTTCTTCACTTTTTAGCAGGTCAAGGACACCCACACACAGCCAGCTTTAGTGACGATGTTTACCAAACTGATTTTTTTTCATAATCATCTGTCTTTTGGGATTTTTTTTTCTTTCTTGGCAGAAAAATGCATCTTGTCCAGAAACCAGACATGATGAATAACCAGAGCAGGATAACAGCGCTGAGGGCAAACTGTTTTAGCCTGATGCATAATCATCCAACCAATGCTGGTTTGTTGGCAATGTTTTGGTTTTCTCTTTCTTTTTCCTAAAGAGCAGCAGGTTTGTGTTGGAGCAGATGGCCGGGATGCTCCCTGGGGATGAAATCAACGACCACAGACCAAGATCAATGTTTATCTCTGAGTTTTATTAGAAGTTGATGTTGGCCGCCTGAGAGAGCCACTTATTTAAAACAATGATTAAAAAAACACAACACTTTCTAGAGACAATGAAAAGGGACATAAAGTTAGGAGTAGGGATGGTAGAGCATGGCATGATCACTTTTTCAAATAAAGATACAAGCAAAATATAATTTTTTTATAAATACATTTTTAAATGCCTAGATGTGTGTAAAGGTGAAATTTGAGGAGTGAAAAAGTCCATTTTGTCAGTAATCCAATTTAGACTGAGAGACCATCTAAAGGCTCAGAAACCCTTGGATTCATAGCTGATTAGAGTGTGACAGAGTGTTGAACCTTTTCACAATATTCTAATTAGGGGTGTCAAATTATCGCATTAATTGAGATTAATTAATCACAGCCACATTTAGTGCATTAGTTTTTTAATCACGTTAATCTCATTTTTAATCTATAACTTTACTGGGACTTTTCTAGCCTACCTGTTGGAATTTTTTATTTTTATTTATTTTATGTAATTATATTTAACTATACCACGTGTCAGAAGTCAGAGTGAGTGCTTAATGCTTTTTCAGCATTTTATTTAGTGATAAACTGTCGGTTTTGAAATGCTAACTTACAGCACTGTAATTTACAGGTCTGTTTTAATTTTAGATAAATGTTTTAGTAACAAGTTCTGTGATCACTATTTGCATTGCTCAAAAAAGCATTCCTTGATGTGTTAACTTAGATTATTCTATATGGACCTCATGTTTTATTTCTAATTATTCGAAACTGACAAAAAATCACAGTATTATTCCACCTTGGTGATGTAAAAGGAAAGTATAACAGGCGGTTAAACAATAAATTTCTTTATAAAGACAGTTTTTTGTTATATATTATTCAGTAGTTAGCATTGTTGCCTTGCAGCAAGGAGGTCCCGGGTTCACGTCCCAGCCTGGGTTCTATCTGCATGGAGTTTGCATGTTCTCCCTGTGCAAGCGTGGGTTCTCTCCAGGTACTCCAGCTTCCTCCCACAGTCCAAAAACATGACTGTTAGGTTGATTGGCCTCTCTAAATTGTCCTTAGGTATGAGTGTGTGCATGCCTGGTTGTTTGTCCTGTGTGTCTCTGTGTTGCCCTGCGATGGACTGGCAACCTGTCCAGGGTGTACCCCGCCTGCATGCTGGACATAGGCACCAGCCCCCTGCAAGCCTGCGTGGATATGCGGGTATAGAAAATGGATGGATATTAATATTTTAGTCTGCCACAATAATGTAATGAATTTAAATAAAAATACATCAAAATGAGGGCTTTTCTCAGCCATTAGTAGGTGAGATTAAAAAAGAGATTAATTAGATTAATTAATTACAGGTCATAATTAATTAATCTAAAAAAAATTATCTCATGACAGCGCTAATTCTAATTGTCTGAAATGTTGAATATGGGGTTTTCGTCAGCTGTAAGCCATTATCATCACAATTATAATAAATAAAGGCTTTAAATTTCTGTCTTTGCATGGAATGAGTCTATCGCATGTATTAGTTTCACTTTTTAAGTTGAATTACTGACATAAATGAACTTTTGCACCATATTCTAATTTTTCGAGTTTAACCTGCAGACCGTTTGCACACTTCCTGGGATTTTTACTGGAATTACATGACCATTGGAAAACTTTATGTCCAGCAAGAATAGCTAGGTCGCCAAAACTACAGGGAACTTGTGATCTCCAAGCTCAAACCACTACTGTGAAGCTTCTCTCTTTTCTTTTGTGAGTGGTAGTACATAGCCCTCATAAACACCTGGCTGTCTAATACGTTTGATACTACAATGACAAACAGCATGAACATGAACACCAAAGAAAAGTTACCAATGACAATGATTTGGCTGTATGGAAGACGTTCAAAAGACAATAAACAGAACAAACTTATTCAATACAGACAACAATACATCTTCAGTTAGGTTGTAGGTATCCTAACAATATACAAAATAGTTATGGATCAGTGTTTGGTCCCGCTGTCCATCACCCTGCTGCAGACAGCTCATGAGTTTAGACCACAAACGCTGACCTGCTCTGGCCTTGGAAAACATGCTGGCCTGAATTACACCTCCAGGAGAATTGTGAGAAATGGTTTGGGTTTGAAAACCAAACACAGCTAATGTTTGGTTTTTAAAAAGCATTAGTCATGCTCGGTCCAACCACGTGTTGAAAACAGCAGCATACCACGACAATTTGGACATTGCAAAATGCTGGGATAAAATATGAAAATGCACCCACAGTGACGGTGTTTACAGCAGAGGACTTGTTTCCACTCAGATTAGACTGGCCTGTCCTGATGTTTAAGGGCTGGCATTTCCCTGCTTACATCAGGTCAAAAAAGAACCTTCACAGGATTTTCACAGGTTTGAAAATACCTGTGTTGATTGAACAGAGCGGTCCGGTCATGTAAGAGCATGGCAGGAAAATGAGGAGAATCTGAACTAATAAAAAACTAATCAAGAGAAATGCAGCAAATGGAAAAAGCTGAACAGATGATAGATGTGGTAACAGGAGGAGGTGAATGATTGGTTCTCCGTAAACCAGTGGTTCACCTGGCCAACAGCTGGATGTCCTTTGGTGTCTGCTTGGTGTGAAACTGCTATGATGTGGGGACACAAATAAAAAGGAAGTTTATCTGAAAGCTTCATGTTGTTACCTTTAGTGGCTCTGGGAGTCAGCTTCTTTTCTGACCACAGCTGTGATGAATGGAGCAGCAGGTGTTGAATTACCAGCAGATCGGCAGAAAAGATGGGAGGCAAGAGATGTTTAGATTGTCTGTAAAAAGTAAAGATGTGGGATATGAGCAGGAAATATCAACAAAGAAACAATTAACAAGCTGAACTTAAGAGCTCTGGGATGTTTTGGTGAAGGTGCAAATTGCTATAAAACTATTTGGACAGTCTAGGCTGCATTGTGTCCTCAAACCTCACCGTCCTTGTTAGTGTCTCTAATCCTCAACATATAAATGAACTGCACAGTTTTGACTCTGCTCCTTCTGCATGGAACAGGCTGCAGGAAAACTGGAAACTAACCGAGCTCATCTCCTTGAATACATTTAAAACCAGACTGAGAGCCCTTGAGACAGATTCCCTGTGTTGTAATTGCCTTCTGTAATTTTGTACATAACATGTCTGTAACTGAAAAATGTTGTAAGTAACTTTGGTAACACTTTACAATAAGGGTCCCTTTATTAACGTTAATTAGTGCATTATTAAGCATTACTAAACCATTAAATAAAGTATTAACAACTGCTTTTATGCATTACATAGCGTTAATAAACATATTATTTAATGCATTATTAAGCCATTAACTATTGTTTATTACTGAACCTTAGTGATGTCAGGATCTGCTCCTTCTCCCTCAGATGTGTTGTCCTGTCTCCCCTCGTTAAGTGTTTATTGGACTCACCTGCCCCTTGTTATCCTACCCACCTAATTCCTGATTACCCTCATGTATTTAAACCCTCTGTTTGTCCTGGTCTGTGTCAGATCCTCGTCTTGTCTTCCTGCTGTATCACCACCTACCATTATTCATATTAAACAGTTCTTTTGCCTGCCAGTCTGCCTCCTGTTCACCTGCATTTTGGGTCCTACAACAACCATCACATGACAGAAGGATCTGACCAACATGGACCCAGCGGTGAGCCAACTTTCAGGAGGAACATTTTTAATTCTCTACTGTAGCAGCAGGACCAAGGAGATTTTGTGGAGGGGTTGGCACCGACGCACCCTAGCTGTTCCCGGGTGGTTGGACACTTTTCCCCGCTCCTCTGCTGCTCACCTTCATGAGCACCTGCTGTTGGTCCCTGAGGTCCTCGTTGAGTACCCTCCGATGATCCCTGGTCCACGCTCCGCTCCGGCCGTCTTCAAAGTCTCCATCGCCGAGATTCAGCCATTCCCGGAACCTCCTAGGCTCTCCCTGGCTTCAGCCGTGCTGCCTACCAAGAGGCCCCAGCTTGTTGTCAGGTCCTGTGGGCTCTGCCGTGAGGTTTCTGGGGTTCCAACTTCCCTCTGAGGAGCTCCAGTATCCTGGGTTTTCCTGGTCCTCCCCTCTTTCTGAGGAATCCTGTTTTGGGCGTCCGGAGCCGCCCTTAAGGGGGAGGTCCTGTCAGGATCTGCTCCTTCTCCCTCAGATGTGTTGTCCTGTCTCCCCTCGTTAAGTGTTTATTGGACTCACCTGCCCCTTGTTATCCTACCCACCTGATTCCTGATTACCCTCATGTATTTAAACCCTCTGTTTGTCCTGGTCTGTGTCAGATCCTCGTCTTGTCTTCCTGCTGTATCACCACCTACCATTATTCATATTAAACAGTTCTTTTGCCTGCCAGTCTGCCTCCTGTTCACCTGCATTTTGGGTCCTACAACAACCATCACATGACAAGTGAATGCAGTAATAAGCATTAAATAATATTTAATTACTTAGCATCATGTTTTTTACGCTGCAGTAATTACCATGATAGTTAATGTGTTAAAAAACCCTTAATAAATACCCAAGTAATCATTTACTATGGTTGTGTATTTGCAGTGAATAAGCAGTAAGTAACAGCTAACTAATGCATCCACTTATCCTACCCTGTATTTTGGATGTTACTTGGATGGGCATTAATAAACAATTAATTACTCACTTACTAATGCTGTACTGTGTACACAACAGCAAATGATCTGTCACCTTTGGCCTTTAGCCTGGTGCGCTGCACAACCAGTAGGCTTTGATCACTGGACCTCAGGGACCTGCTGGGGGTGTAGGGACTGAGAAGATCACCAATGTATGATGGTGCATGTCCATGTAAGGCCCTAAAAACCAGAACCAGGATCATAATAAAAAGGTAACTTTATTACTGTGGATAATAAACAGCCAGTTTGAGCTGGATGGATGGAGAGTTTAGCAGGTAAGAGATGAGAATTGCTGGAAACCTGCAGCTGTACGAGCATGCTGGCTTTCAGAAAACACAGGTTCATTAAGGCACAGCCAGAGATAACGATCAGCCCAAGGAAATATCACAATAAAGAGTAACATTGGAGGT
Source organism: Aphyosemion australe (assembly GCA_006937985.1). NCBI lineage: Eukaryota > Metazoa > Chordata > Actinopteri > Cyprinodontiformes > Nothobranchiidae > Aphyosemion > Aphyosemion australe. The sequence goes on along the minus strand of SSNS01000010.1, from coordinate 3,815,898 downwards.
GAGGGAGCTATCTGATGAAACAAGGGTTGAGTTACTGCTGGTGTTGAAAATTCTCCATCTATGTCTAAACAACCCTGCTGCTAACGGCAGTGGCTAGGTGTTCTGACAAACAAACAGATATATAAACAAAGACAGAAGGATTAAACAGAAACAACAGGAAGACTGGTGAAGGAGACCACCATGAGGATGTGTTGAATGCTGCTGCAGCAGCTTGCAACTATCTCTCTGGTTATTTGCATTCAAGACTTCAATAAGTGTGTAATGTAAATCCTTTTAAAGAAGAGATTGCAGAGGTACATGAGGAAAACCCAGACATCCTTCTATTCAGCAACACTCTCCAGCTCCTCATGGGGGATCCCAAAGTGTTCCTGAGCAGAGAGGCAGCATGCAATCCCTCCAGTGACCATAAGGTTGGCCCCTGGGTCTTCCCTGGGATAATGTGTGTGACAATTCTCCAAAGGAAGGCAACCAGGATGCTTGAATCACCTCAGCTGACTCATTTTGATTAGCAAGAGCCGCAGCTTTACTTTGAGACAAACAGGAAAAAGAAAACCCATCAGTCATGGGGGAAAGACTTAAACACAAACGCCCGCCAAAAATTTAAAAACCTCCAAGCTAAATGCTACGTTTAGGGAAGAACATCAAACCCAGAGATGTTTTATGAATCTAGAGAACACATCTTCTGTAAGTTTTGTCAGCACATGATTGACTGGATGCATAATGGTGCGTTCCAGTTGTCCTCGGAACTCGTTTTTCTGAGATAAGTTAACCGTAAATGACGCAATGAACTCAAAATTCCGAGCTGCGAGCTCATACGTTTCAGAGGACCCCGAGATCACCATTTTAAAGATGGCCGCGCCCAGTGCTACCAGTAAGTTGTTGTCGTCTTCATTTTTTTCATCATTTATATGTTCAGCTTTCTTTCTTTTTGCTATTTCACATCACGAGTTGTTGTTTATTCTTGTTATCAATAGTTACGTTGCTGAAAACGTCAGCATTGCCGCTAAAATTGACCAGTGTTTATGGTTTTTTAACTGTTCCTGGTGTTTACATTTTGACGTTTGATTTTTTTAAATGTTTTTTTCTGGTTTTTCAGAGTTGGAATCTGGAACGCAAAACGAGCTCGTTACGTCATTTCCTGGTCGGAAATTCTGAGTTCCGAGGACAACTGGAACGCACCATGCCAATCAGGTGATGACCGCTCACATGTGAGATGGAGAAGAAACAAGTTAGCGGGAGCAATGCCTGTGAACTCAGGAAATTCACTTGTCGTTTGTTTATATCAACATAAAGGTTACTGGGTCTTATCTTTGTTTTTCATTTTAAACAATGTTTTACCTGGTGTTTTAGGATGGTGCACACGCCAGATAATAGATGAAACGAGACGTTCATTCATACTTTTTTAGTAACCACACACACACACACGTTACTGCCCTCCTCACCATCTGTGGCCCATGACATAAAGGTGCTGATAAGCAGCCCCTATCAGCAGATGCCATCTTGGCCCTGTCATCAGCGGCTTGCATGGTCACAGGGAAAGGGCCTCGTGGCTTCACCTTTCAAAGAGCTTCAGCTATTCGCTGCCTCTCCTTAAAATTCCTACGCTCTCCATCTCTTTATGCTACATTTATTACCTGCACTTAGATAATATCCTGTCTGATCGTCCTGCTTTTCTTTTTTCTTCCAGGTCAAATTGCAGCGACTCGAAAACCGCCAGCCTTTGGAATAAGGAGAGGTGTTGAAAACTTGACATCGCAAGCTCTATTTTCCCTCAACCACCTGCTTTTGCTAATAAGACGATAATGACAAACTGCTTAAAGCAGACATGCCAGGTAATGTTTTAATAACATTATGAGTGTAAAAACTACACAATACTTCAAATCTCTGAACGGTCCCACAAACACGTGTCAACACATCTGACTCTCAGCTTGCATCTGTCTCTGGAGTTCCTTTTAATCTCTTCAAACGGCGTGTTTGTGTCTGACACGGTATCATCTGGTCTGTGTGTGAGAGTCAAATTAAAAGTGTCGAGGGAGACGGGTGAAGATCCATGCCAATCTGGTCTCGGGAAATGTTTGCTTTCTGACACCTGGTACCTGTTTCCTCTTTGAGCAGTTGAAGAAAAAACAAACACCTGAGAGGGAAGGCAGGGGAATTCTCTCTCTCTGCAGGCCTCTGACGTCAAACAGTGGTTCTGTTCCTCTTCACTCTGCAGAGCTGACACTTTAAGAGGAAGACTGTCATGGATTGGAGGTTGGTGTAGGACCCAAATGTAGGTAATCCAGGAGACAGCCAGGTATGGATCAAAATGTTTATTTTAAAGCTGTGGTCTATAGCAGAGGCAGGCAGGAGCAAACGGGATACAATAACACACACAGAGAAACACACACTGACACAAGGAACCGACATGAGTGGAGAACTGAGCTGAGTTTAAAAAGACTGAGGAGGTGAGTGGAGACAAGCAACAGGTGTGATGAGGACTGACAGGTGTGACTAGTTAACTGAGGATGTGAAGCAATACAAAACACAACCTGAACCAGATAAAGAGAGAAACCTAAAACTCTAAAACTAAATGCTGAAAGAATATACTAGAATGAATAAACAATACAGGAGAAATAAATTAAGTCACTGAACTAATAAACAAAATACAAGAAGCAACTAACAGAGGGAACACAGGAAGGAAGCTATGAGAATGATGGTGCGTTCACACCGGCCATAAAGTATGCGTCAAACAACGCATACTTCGTGGCGTCAAAACGCCATGAAGTATGCGTTGTTTGACACATACGTTTTTCACGTTGACGCTTGCGTCAGCCCGGAAGTGTCAGTCTACAATGGAAAACTACTGTGGCTGAACATTGTGGAGATCAACAGTTTTGCTAGCAAGGCGACATACAGGTTGAAAAAACACTCACCCGACACGCCAAGTTCTCCAGCAACCTTCCTCCAAGCAAGGTCCTTTTTATTCCGATCTCGGTAGGCGTAGCAGGTCGGGTCATAAAGTTCACGATGGTTACAAACAGCTACGATCAGTTTGTCCTCCATAGCTGAATGAAGATGAAAGATGTCAGGTGTTTTAGGCTCATTCAGGCAATTATAATGTGAAGACCTCATCATCACATAAATGTTTTAGGCACAAACAAATCCAGTTGTTCCTGCTATTTAACAGACTAGATATTTCTGACTGAACCCGCCAGTCAAAGATGTCGTCATCAGCACAACCAGTCACTGTGAGGTGTTGCTTTTCTCACGTTGTACCAGTGATGCACCAGTGATGCACCAGTGCTGGCTCTGACTGCTGCTTCATAATGGAACCAACCAAGAATCAAAATCAAGGACGCGTTTCTGATTGTTATTTTTTTAATGAGGTAAAAATAAGATAACTGTGATTCCTCCCGAGGCGGAGAACAGACTCTAAAGAAAACTCTACTAGTGTCTAAACATTTGTTCTTGTTTGCATATTAAGGTGAAAAATGATCTGCAAGCTCCAGTCTAACGTTGATTTTGAGAACGACCTTGTTCTTTATCCATTAAGACCTGCAGCTCTTCTCTCTCTCTCTCTCTGTTACTTCTGTTTCGGCTGTGTCCATCTTCAGTTTGTGCAACGTGATCAAATGTTAAATTCTAATTGCACAAGTGTATAACTAGCACTTGACTTTATAAAAAATATGCTAAAATAAGAATGGAGAAATCTACCCTCATGCTCCACATTAGTGAAGCATATAATGGTTCACAAATAAGGGAAGAGCTTACAATGAGGTAAAGCGATCAGTGTAAACACTGTCTTTGAGTCTTGGTGAGGTCTTTGGGTGTGTATGGTGACTGCTGTGAGCTCCCTGATTTCATGATAGATTATTTTCATCCGCTTATCCAGAGTTGGGTCACGGGGGCAGCAGCCTAAGAGAGGCCCAGACTTCCCTCTCCACTTGGGCCAGCTCCTCCGAGGGAATCCCAAGACGTTCCCTGGCCAGACGAGAAACATAGTCCCTCCAGCGTGTCCTGGGTCTTCCTTTGGGTCTTCTCCTGGTTGGACGTGTCCAGAAAACCTCACCAGAGAGGCGTCCAGAAGGCGACCAGATGCCTGAGACACCTCAACTGGCTCCTCTCCATTTGGAGGAGCAGCGGGTCTACTCTGAGTCCCTCCCGGATGACCGAGCTTCTCACCCTATCTCTAAGGGAGAGAACAGACACCCTCCAGAGAAAAATAATTTCGGCCGCTTGTATCTGCAATCTCGTTCTTTTGGTCACTACCCAAAGCTCGTGACCATAGGTGAGGGTAGGAATGTAGATCAACGGGTAAATCGAGAGCTTCACCTTCCAGCTCAGCTCTCTCTTCACCACGACAGACCGGTACAACACCCACATCACTGTAGACGCAGCACCAATCTGTCTATCGATCTCGTGCTCCATCTTTCCCTCACTCGTGAACAAGACTCTGAGATACTGAAACTCCTCCACTTGAAGGAGGACCTCGTCCCTGACCTGGAGAAGGCATTCTACCCTTTTCCGACTCAAGACCATGGTCTCGGATTTAGAGGAGCTGATTCTCATCCCAGCTGCTTCACACTTGGCTGCAAACCACTCCATCGAAAGCTGGAGATCACGTTCTGATGGAGCCAATAGGACCACATCATTTGCAAAAAGCAGAGACCTGATCCTCTCATTTACCCAAAAAAAAAAATTATTTGAATCATTTTTTAACAATTTTTTCGGAAATAATAAACTTCCACATGCATGTGTACACTGGAATTTTTTTGTACTGGCCCTCCATTGTGATGAGGAAGCTATCAAACACACACACACACACACACACACACATGCACATGCATGCACTCACACACAAAAGCTGAATGGATTGAACACTGTGCTCTTTACACATTTATTTAGATGTAGTTTGGTGTATGATGGCCCAGCTGATAACACAGTTGTCTCGTAGCATGAAGGTCGCTGGTTTGAATCCCAGCTGCACAGCCTTCCTGTGCAGAATTAGCATGTTCTACCTGTGGGTTTTAGCCAGGTATCCCGGTTTCCTCCCACAGATCCAGAAACATCCTAGAAATCTAGACAGACAGTAGTCGAAGCAAAATGATTTTGCTCTGCATTTCATTTGTACTGGTCCACTCTGCCTTCCCAAGATGACATATTAATATATGTCTTGTATTTGTATTAGAAAGCCAACAACATTTAGGCCAATAAAGCAGTTTGGTTTTGGTGTCATTTTAACTTTTAAGGAAATTTTATAAGATGAAAATAAAATGTAAATCTACTGGCTACTGCCTGCTGTGCTGTTAGAAAGTAATTCTGCTGATTGTCAAAATTATTATTATTAAAGTGTTTCCAGGAACTAATGGTTTTATAGGCAAAGCATATCAAGACAAACGATAAGAACATATCAAGCTGTTTAGTTACTCTATGATTCATCCTGGGGTGTGTGTGTGCCCACTGAGAGAGCTGAGACTAAGAACATGTGTGCATCTTTGACTGGCAGGAAGACAATTGTGTGTATTAATGCTCTTAGTGTGTGTGTGTGTGTGTGTGTTTCTTGAACCAGTTGAATGGGCTTGTAAACAGTAGAGGCAGCAGTAATGAAAGGCTGTAAAACCATTGGTTCTGCTGCGCAACAACTTGACAAAGCAAAGCCCACCCTTGAGAAGTGTGTTAGAACAGTATTGCTGTGAATGTGCTTTTATGGAGATGTCTATAATAGGTGTGTGTGTGTGTGGAGGGGGGGGGGGGGTAAACTTATTTTTTTCTCTTATCTTAATATGACCCCAAAAACTTTGTTTTTTGTTTGATTTTCACAAAGAAAATCCTGAACTGTTTGGTTTTAATGTCTTTGCCTGAAGCTTTAAAGACTCCTGACTGCCCATCGATTTCAAGTCAAACTGGAACAGCTTTTTTTTATTATTATCTTTATTCTTAACATGAATATCAGAAAGGTTAAAAATAGGCTAAAAGTGGTTAAAAGAGTGTGTGTGCGTGTGTGTGTGTGGTTGGTTGCAACCTGCTGTGTAATTAGACTTTCGGTCACTAGAGGTGACGAGGAGAGCAGGCCCTGGAATGCCCTCTGCCATGTCTCTGCAGAAATCCCTTTAAAAACACACGCCCACACACAATTATAGTCTCTCCACCTCAGCGAGCCCCTGCTGTCCAGGCTTCATTATCTCCAAACACCCCCCACCCCACCCGCCAACCTCACCAATGAAGGTTCCAAGGAGAAGGGGGGGTGCACACAAAGTTTGGTTTCCCCTTCTTTCCGGCGCCCTGGGGCTTCACAGGAATTTACACCCTTGAGCCTGAGAACGGACGGGACCCACACTCATCCACTTTCCTATTGTTGAGGAGAAAGCGACCACTGGGTCTACACTGAAGGAGGAGATTGAGAACACACAGAGAGGTGAAATGAAACTGATTTCCCTTGTCTTGGGGGGGGGGGGCTTTAGTGATGCTTTCTCCCAGAATGCCTCCTTGGATGCTGGAGGGATTGGGATCAGCAGCAGGGAGTCAGCGGGAAATCACTCATTGACTATGTTTGTCTGTTGTTTTGTCTTTTTCTTTAAAGTTCCACTCTCTTCCCCTTCTTCTCCAAAACAGTCCAGCTCCTATGCCTGTTTCTGTTTAGGACTTTCCACAACTTTACCACAAAAGTTGTAACCTCCACCAGAGACGATTTCCCCTCCCATAACAAGCCAAATTACACCCATAATAATGTTACTGCTCTAAAAGTGATAATTAGATTAGCTCCATTGCTGACTGAGAATTTCAGATAGAAATAAAAAAACAGGAGACAATTTTCATTCCCCCCCATGAGGACATTTACATTGTTCTGATTTCATTACTTCACGCTCACATTATGTGTCTGTGCAGAGTCAGAAAGGCCCATAAAAAACCCACTTCCCCAGTAATTTAGGTCAGTATCATCTCCTTCCTGCTTGTTGCAAACAGAGACAGAGTTAAGGATGAGGAGGGAGGGAACAATCCCCTACCACCTGAGGTCTGTGTGTGCGTGCTGGCCTGCTAACCATGGGTAAACACAGTAAATGGTTTTGACTGTAAAAGCTTAAGTTCAGCTGTCCTTTCTCACGAGGAGGGAGCGATGGACCCCTGTGCTTTGCACCAGGCAACCAAGATGGACTCAGACAAGCTGTATGGCTTCCAATTCAGTGAATGGAGGGAATCAGCAGTTTGATTATGCTTGTTTTCATCCAACTTGTTGTCGTTTCATGCAGCTTTGAAGAATCTGATGTCTCTAAAGGTACACCTCTACCCTTTGGGATTTTGGAACCGTTTTAAAGTGCAGTAGGCCCATATTTCTGAATGATTTTCAGGGAATAGAGTCTTCAAGCTATTGACAGCTGGGTTTAATTCTATTTACGTGAGAGTTGCCCATTCAAGTCCATTTAATGCCTCGTGAAGCCGACTCATTGAGCAATGTTTGCACCAGCACAGTGGAACACGGGGCCCCTTTGTGACCGGGCCCGGCCTTAGAGCTTGCTGACCAAGTTGCACCACCGGCTGGGCCAGAGTGCCCCATTAGCTTAATGGTCGTCTAGGATTTCACAGGGGATGCATTGCTGTTATGGCTGAGAGCTTTGCGTTTCCCTTTTTATGGCTCCTTTGGATTCACAACACCCAGAAACAGGGTCTTGGGAGGGAGAGAAGAAGAGGAGGAGGAGGAGAAACAAAACAAAACAAACAGAGAGGCAACTTTACACCGTTTAAGGCCGGGCTAATAAGTCACTGAGGTGGAGATAATAAAAGAGGAGCAACAAAAGAACACACAGGTAGGGATGAAGGAAACACAACAATGTGAAAGGAAGGAAGATTTATCCTAACAGATCAAATACATCTCACGTCATTAGAATTAATCTTCATTTTTAGAGTGTTTTGTGTTTATTGACAGACCTGACTCCCCTTCTGAAAGCTGTGACCTTTGACCTCAGTGACTCCCCCTGAAGGTCAAGAAGCTCAAGATAAGAGGTTAAGTTCCACTTTCACCAATAGGTGACATGTATCAATCATGGTGGCTGACGTACAGTAGAATCTAATTCTTTCATTTATAAATACACACGCATGAGAACATTGGAGGAAGCTACACGTCCAGCCAAAAAACAGAGCCGACTGAATCAAATAACACAAACTTAAAACCAGCTACAACAAATGGCCCTTTTTGCTCAGGTTTAGTTCACATTAAAAGTGTGAGTTGTGCTTTTTCTGGTCCAGATGGGATGCAAAAATGATAACAGATACTTTTGCTGACGGACATTGATCAATAGCGCCATTAAAGACCTGCATTCCTTTTTCATGAACACCACTTTGCACAATCTATCACTCTACTGCAAGCAGGTATTTGGATGACACAGAAGATGTATGATGAAGGGTTCTGCACTCACGTTAGTCACAACTTCTATGGGTTTTGGTGCCATTACCAAAGCTGATGTCCACTAGTTCGCAGGCCTATAAATCACTAATAGATCATATACTGTAGTCACATTAGTCAAAGTAACTTTACAACCGCTCTTTATGAAATGTAGCTGGCCATGTGGCGTGTGTTAAGGCAAAAATGATTGTGATGGATTGGTTTCTATTTGAAGATGATACCAAAGATGAGTGAAGTCGTCTCCCACAGGACAACCATTTCAACAAACACTGAAAAACTGGTCGTATTTAGAAGCTGTTCAATTAAAATCCATCTGAGAACAACTTACTCTGTTGGAATGAGATTGCCTCACATTTAAAGGAACAATGAGTTTTACAGTGAAATAATCACAAATCAGTCTAATGTCTCAGTCATTTTAGAAGGAAGGCTACATTGAAACTAGGGATGTCCGATATTATCAGTCTACCATTAACATCGGCCTATATCAGCATTAAAATTTAATATCGGAAGATATCGGTATCAATGTTGAGTCTTTTAATGACCCAACATTTACATAGCATACACATAATTATACATCAAACTCTTCAGCTAATTCTCCTCTCTCTCAACATGTCAAAATATGACAGATCTGAGGTAAAGTTTTTGAGATATTTTAGTTTATTTGGAACAACTTGTGAAGTAGAAATGTGCCCTGTGTAGTGAACGTACGTTGTCCTCACAGCACGTAACTATGTGTAGCTAGCTAGCTAGCTAACAAACAACTAAAACAAAAAGAACAATCTTCACCCAAGGCTGGCTTATCTTATCTGAAGATCTTTATAAACGTTTTATCACCATAGATGCAATATACAGGAAAAAAAAATCATTACTAACTAATACACACATCTTAGCGTCACGCTTAGGGAGAATGAGATTCAGCTGCTGAATGAGATTATGGCACTTTTCCTGATACTAACTTTAATTGAAGTAGTTGTCATTTTGCAAAAAAAAAATGTATTTAAGAATTCATGATAACAAGAAATATATGATGTTAGTAACCTGAAACGTTTTAGTTTTTCTTTTAAAATGAGAGGAGGACACAACATATATCAGTATCGGAAATTAAGAGTCAGCAACATCGGTGTATCGAATATCGGTAAAAAAGCCAACATCGAGCATCCCTAATTGAAACAGGTTTTCTTCTCAGCCAGCTGGGGGGTTGTCATTTTTTCTCCTCTTGAAAATGCTGAAGAGGGACATAGTCTTTGTTTACAATCTGTCCCGCCTCCATATTTCCTGGTACCAGAACCAATCATATTTGTGCCAAGTCTGCGCCGGCAAACGCTGCTGCACTGGTATTTGTAGTTGGACACCAGTTGACAAAAAGCAGCAGAGCTGTGGAAAAAATGGAAGCCAGTAACAGGAGTGACCCAGAAGTTATTTCTTGTACCCCTAAGAAGCCACGGCATCTTTTTGTTTTACTCTATATCGGTTAAAGAAGGCTAGAGGCTAAGGCTGGAAATATACTTGCTTTTCAACCTCGTGTTGACGCAAGCAGCAGGGTGCATCTTTGTTCACATACTTGCTGCTGCACTGCACGTAGTACTGGAGTGTTCCACAAGGGGGCACAGTAGAGATCTCAGACCGGATGGAGTCCCGGGTTTGAAGGGTACAATCAAAACAAACATGGCATCAATAGAAGAGATCAGTAACGGGTTAAGTTTGAGATCACGACAGAAAAAAAGACAGAAGCTGTATTGTAGATACAGCTTCTAAACCAGAGACGAAGTGACCATGGCGAGTGTGTCTCGCTTGTTTTGTCAACTTCGCCTACTGGTTACTCGCATATTGCAGCTTGAGAACATGTCACGTTAATTTCGGGGGCGCACACAAACGACACTTCAAATCCACGCAAGTTACATGAGGCAGTCATTTTAAACATGCGTGTCATTAAAAAGCAAGTATATTGTCGGCCTAACATTGAACTAACAATGTTAACGATGAATTTGAAGCAAATTGGCTCTAAAAAAATCTCAAGCTAACTTTTCAATTACCAACAACTCAAAATGTATTTATTGACTTACTATGTATGACTCATCTTCACTCGTCATTCAGAATCTTCTGGCGCTGATTCGTAACTGGCAACCGCTGCTCAGAGTGGACCCATTTGTTTTGCTACATGAGCTGCAGTACCCAGATTTGACCACAGGATGGTATTCTTACCTCATGCACCTTTAAAGGAACAGTTCAACATTTGAAGGATTTTTTTTGTATTTCCTGTGTTACATTGAGTCTCTTTAACACCGTTGTGTCTGTGCATTTCATATGTGATGAAAATTAATTCTTCCACTAGAACTTTTTAGCATTTAATTTAGTCTGAATAACAGCTGTGACCGATGTAAGAGCACTCCATCTTACAAGATTTAAAAATATTTAGACGTCAATCAGTGCAGAAAGTTAGTTATTTCAACTATCTATGTGTGAGTGGGGTTTCTTAGATCAGATTTGGGATTAGCTGTCTAATCTCTGTCTGTGCAAACTGAGGCTGTTCAAAGATCTAACTTCAACAGATGAGTTATTTATTGTTCATAGCTTTTCCATGTTATCTTGCTTAAGTCAGTTTTATTTTATTTTTAGATGTTTTTCCACCAGAGTAAGGCTGTGTAAATGGTCTTTTTTCATCTCTAAATTTGTTTTTAGTTTTCAAATATGAAAAATTATTTCCTTCTTCCACAAAAAGGAAGCAGACTGGCAATCATTTGTCATCTTATTTAAACCCATTTTGTTTGTTTTCGTCTGACCCTCAGGACTCTGATTATTTTATTCACTTTCAGACATTTGGTTTACATGAGGGAAAACATAGTGTGACAAACCAATGAGGTTTTCTTTTAATGCAAATGATCAAAACGGGCATCTGCTGGTGTAAATTATGAGCATAAAAGAAACCTGTTGAACAGAATGGGATGACAGAAAAGTCTAAAAAAGAAGGATTAGTTTGTTTTCATGTCTAAGTCTGTGGGCCAGGAGCAATTTGACTATTGTGACCAGCGTGCTTTTCATGAAACACAATGTTTGTATTGAACTTATGAGAGCATCTGCTCATCGTTGACAGCATGTGACTCTGATTTATGTCTGAGATTCAGCATCAAGACAGGAACGGGATGAATTGGGAGATCACACCGAAATATGAAAGAAAATGAAGCATTTTTGTTTTTATTTTTAAAGGAAAATGTTAATCATTGTGTCATTAGGAGACATTCTTAAATAAGCAACGCTCACACTGAGAGATTGTTGGCTCATTTTAAACATAATAAAAAGTGAGAGCGTGAATTTTGTTTGATTCGTTTTCTGTTCTGTCAAACTTGCTGTAAAAATATACCCGATAACTTGTATGACGAATATGTTGCATTTTATAGTGTCTTTCTATACGTCAAAAGACTCCAAAGTGCCTTATGTTTAATTATTTACAGAGAACCCCATTAGCTCACATCTTAGTCCAGGAGCTTTTCTTCCTGAAGTCCCCATCTACCCTCCACCCACAAACACAAACACACACACGCACACACACACACACTCAGCCAGGAGCGGACTGGGACGAAAATTCAGCCCTGGAACATCTCCGTCCATCCGTCCGTCTGAGTGGAAGCACACTCACCCACCAGTCCCACTGAACAGAAAATCTTCTGTTAAAACAGCAAAACTCTACTCCATGCATCCTGTAATAAACTGCTCTCTGCCTTTGATCAGTTCTGCAGCGTGGCACACCTTATGTCACTTTTCTGAGACGTCGTGTAGTTATCTGTAAAAATTACAGTTTATCATAAATAACTCTAGGTATCTTAGCAGTAATTACATTTCTTATGAAATCTACATTTCACTCACATTTGTTCTGTAGGATCAACCCAAAACAAACTGCAGCTTTGTTTTGAGCCACTTGTAACTTATGTAAATTATGTAAATTATGTTTACTTGTGTTGGACCAAACAACTGATGTATACTCAGGTTTTTGGTCAGCCAAGGAATAAATTTACAACAATATTTAATCGTGCCCATACTTCAGTTTTTGCAAGACATAAATAATTTGACTGGTCCGTAACAATTTTAATCCACCATCACCTCCAACCATTTTGCTTCTTCTACTTGTTCAATAGTAATATTACCTAGAGTTAAATGTAACCTGGGTGTCATTAGTAATGTGTGTTTTGAACCAACTATCATGGATTTAGTTTTTTCTGCATTAAAACTAATTTGTTTGCTGCAATCAATGAAAAGCATACTGCTCCATCACATTACACTTAATTGAGCTTTAGCAATCCATAGAACGCAGAGAGAAAATCTATTAGCGGAATTTAGCTCGTTACTGATGTTTAAAGATATTTTAGTGAGAAATTAAACCATTTCAGTGTATTTTGATACAAAGATATTGAGAAATATATTTGGCATTTATAATATTTGACAGTCTCTTCTTTCTTTTATTTGCTGCAGAAACTCCATACAGGCAAAAACTGAATGAAAAACTGCAAATTTAACTAAGAAAACAAAAATACTCCTCAGGTTTGTGCCATTCTTGTTACAGAGATCCACTTCAGAGAGGCTTGACTGGCCAAAAGTGGTGCCAGAGCCGCTTTTCTTTATCTCCTCCAACAAAAATTTTAAACCAATGGGTGATTAAGACACGTTTGCAAAACTTCAGGACATGCTTTGGATGTCAATCAATATTAATGCAAAATAGTCTCTAAATAGGGTCTATTTTCAGTCAGAATGTTATTGATATGACTGCTACTACGAGTTTTCATGAGAAGTTAAGTAGATGTCATACTGTATTGTATAGAGACAATCATTAAAAACAAGTATTATTTTAAGAGCAGACTTGTGTGTGAAAGTTTTTAAAGTACACACATTTTCCCAAACTTTTCTTTTGTCTATTGCCTTCAGATACTCTTCAAATGTCCCGAATGCAGAATATTCTTCGTGTATGGAACGCTTCTGATTAAGAAGACAATAAAAGTAAGCTTTCCATGATGTTATGCTAATTAACATTTGGATTTTGTCAACATCTCTGCATCTGCACCGCTACAGGGACAAATACAGTTCCATCTGCCCTCAAATGCTCAAAAGGATATCAATAGTCCCGGTTTTAGGCTCATAACAGACATCTTCCTCCTCTTTCTTCGGTTACTTTTTTGTATTTGGTGGTTTAGATTAAAAAAAACCCTCAGCTGACAGGAATTAGAGGGTCTGATGGGATGGAAAAGAGTCATGAATGGCTGCATTTACATATTATACCATAGTTGACTTCAGTCTTGTTTACTAAAACAAAGCCGAACTGTGTGCTTTGATCCAGCAGATAAAAACAGTGGTTTATCGTTTGATAGAGGACTTGTCAGGGAGAACTCTGGTACACAATAACATTTGGACGTTTCTTGTCAAGATATGGTCAGGCTGAACCCCGCTAAGAAAAAAGGTTGGAATTCAGCTTGTCGTTTGTGATCAAAATGAACAAATGTTTTGCACTTAAGATTCATGCTTGTTTTATTCATTTATTTTTATGTGCTGAATTACTTTTCAATTTATGGTTAAACCATTTAGTAAGAAATGTGGGAAAATAAGTGAAAGCAGAACTTTGGCTGTTTACAACTTACATTTAATTGTGACAATCTGTGTTGTAAGTGTATTGTGTCTTTTTAAAGAAATAGATGAGCTAATTTTCACAAATAACCGTTTTATCTCCCGTCAGTAAGTGGTTTAGGTCATCTCTCTCTCAGAAAGACTCTTGACCTTGCATGACTGCTTTAGTGCAGTCTGCTGCAACAGGAGAGCAAGAACTAAAGTTATTCTACAGGATATTTGTTGTAAAGACAGTGAACTGTTTTTTTTATTCTAGAACATTGTTCATAGATTTAATTCATCTTCTTTTCCTTCATTCTTTGTAGTTTTCAGCTCCCAACACCCCCCCCCCCCCCCCCATCAGGGAGGGAGACTAATTTATCTGAGCAGCCACATCCTTCAGACTCTTCTGCCAGCTGAAGTGGGATTCACTACAGTAGTTCTGTGTGTGTGTGTGTGTGTGTGTGTGTGTGTGTGTGTGTGTGTGTGTGTGTGTGTGTGTGTGTGGGTGTGTGTGTGTGTGTGTTTCGGTTTAGTCTGCGTGTGTTAAGAGGTTGTAGGTGTGTGATAGGGAGGGAGTTTGGGTGTAGAGGTTTTCTTGAACATCATTCTTGAAAGTCCCTGAACCCAGGGCCCTATTATCAGACAGATAGCCTGTAAAGGAACATCTGACCATAGTTTTTGCATCTCTGCTTTTATGAAAGCAATCATCTCTTTCGTATTTTGCGGTTCTTTACGAAGGAAATTCCAATAAAACTTTTTACCAAGCCTCCCACGGGTCAAACGTTTAACCACACAGCAAGAATGATCCATCTGCTTTGCTAAATCCTCCTCCAAGCGTGCAAAACAATCAAATTATAGGCAAAATATGCTGTTTCCTGCCACACAATCCCATGATGCAATGCAAAAAACATAAACATTGACGTCACAAAAGATCCTCCTATAGGTACGGCTGCGTTTTGATACAAACAACCACAAGTGTTTCAAAAGTCACACGAGTGAGAGGAGAGTTGAACACTAGTAAGAGAAGAACTGAACATGCGCAGAAACATATCTGCAGACGTGTGTTCACAGACTAGTAGTTGGAAATGTTACACACAACTTTATTTTATTTCACATGCATCTGAGTTTTTCTTATAAGTACATATTTATCTTTACAAGTTTACATGTGTTGATTTGCAGCTTCTCACATTGCACTGCACACACACACACACACACACACACACACACACACAAACAAATACCCAATTTTCAACCTTACATCATGTACAGTCACATCCAACAGATCTACAAGTTTGTCCATTTTGAAACATATTGATCTTCATACTCACGCACAGTTTAGACTCAGGATATGGTAATGAAAGACGAATGGTTCCTAAAGATCCTCCCAGAGGAACTTCTAACCATCCAAGAACAGTTTGGTAATGATTGATGACTTTTGTAGTTGAACACAGCATTGTGCTATCCTATTGAAAACCTTGGGTCAACCTTCAAGAGGCAGGTGGACAAACTGTAGTTCAATAATCCACAAACTCCTAGCTTCAATGACATGCTGATGGTGGTCGGAGGGACCGGTGTCACCTGTGCTCGACAGCCTCGCCTCTGTCAGTAAGTCCAGGGCAGCTGTGGCTACAAGGTGGCTCATCTCCACGTGTGTGTGACTGGTTGAGTTGTAAAGCACCTTGGGGGGTTGTAGAACCCTAGAAAACGGCTATTTTGCCATTGTCATTAATAGCTTTTGAACCATATGAAATGTTTGTAATCATACATCATAGACAACATATGTAGCACAAAGATCTAGAAACACTAAAGCAGAAAACTTTAATGAAAATCACCCGACAGTGAGACCAGAGCAGAGGAGGGCTATGATGCAATTTAGATATAGATTTTAAAAAAATCATTAAAAATGGAGAAAAGAAAACAAATGATTGGTTGGGATTCATAAAGACATCTCTCCCTTATAATATTTTAATGAAAAATAGACTAAAACTGCTATTTTGTATATATTCTTCATCTCAGAAGACACAAATAAATGTCAAGAAACTATTTATATATATACAGTTCTTCTTTTGTGGTTTGGCGTTTCATCATTATTTGTTGTTTAATGAGATTTTTGAAGCAACCTTTTTGTTTCTGTGAGACCAGATTTCTGTGGAGTGTCGCACAAAAATCCCACTAGCGCCTCCTTAAACCCACACACACTTATCACTCATTATCCAGACCTCTTTTACCCTCCAAGCCACTGTCCTGCATCAGGCCATCACCCTGACTTCTTTCTGACATGTCAAACAGGGTCAAAGGTTGTTTTAGTGGCGTGAAGAGCAGGGGGGCCCCTTATTGAGGCCATTGGTCCTGAGAGATCCTCGTAGAGTCCTTTTAGATCCTTGTGGAGCAAAGGGACAAGGGGTCTGAACAGGGGCACACTGTTGAAGAATACTTGTGATAATGATGTTATTTGGGCACTTGCGAGGCCTGCTCTGCAGCTGTTGACAGTAATGATGTAGTGCGTGAGCTTGTGTGTGTGTGGGGGTCAGTAATTAATGATTCTCACTGCTCTCCTACATACCAGCTGCTGACTGAGGCAGGAAGCAGATGATTGATGGGAATTATTGATACCTTTTTTCTTCCAGAAACACACACATACATGAAGCAGGTTGCTGAATCATTGATAGGATTTTTAGTTTGTTGCTTTTTCTCCACCTCATCACAAATGGACTCATCAGTCATCGCTGAAGGAATGTCAATACTCCCCTGTGTTTTAAGAAAGTGTCTCCCATATGTTCAGGTTTTTTCCCATACTCAGCTTATAGTCTCGAACATAAAAAAGGCATTTTATTACACATTAAACTCAAAGAAATCCCAGTGTGGCTATAAGGAAAAATGTGTACCTTTGCAACAAACAGTAGCTCAAATTATCGGAACTTCTTGGAGTCTCTGGATCCTATGAATGGTGTCTTCTTGTGAAAACTACCAGGAGGAACCTGATTGGAAGGAATGACCTCCCTGGTCTAAATCCATGTTGTGTTATGTTGTTCCACTGTCCACTATTCAAATGATTTTAAAAACACGAGAGACCACACACGTGGCGATAAAAAAATCATGGTTGGTCTTACTGTGTTTGGCCACATGGAAAAGCTACATCACACACAAACTGATTTAAATCACGTACATTCCCAACATGGCGGAGAAGTGCTTATCTACACGCTATTTAACTGGAAGCACACGTGTTTGTCCTTGAAAGAAAAACACCAGCAAACACACGTTCACTCCAGTGTGTGAAGATGGGTGAATGACTGATGTGTTGCAAAGCATCTTGGAGAGTTGAAGAACTCTAGAAGGCGCTGTATAAAATACAGGCAAACCGGGGAAAGTCAATGTTGATCCTTGATTAAGGATCTGAGCCATCCCAACATGCTTCCAATGAGACCAGAGCACTGTTAACACACCAAACGTGGCAGGACTACCTGATGAGATTATTTTAAAAGCAATTACAGTAATCACGCACATCCTTAAGGTTGTCGGAAGAGGAGAATCGCGTGACAAGCCAACCTAATTATCTTGCCATTTGAAGTGTGCTTAACATCAAGCGATAAGGGATTCACCTTTTTGATCCTGGAGGAGATTGGATACTTGAATCTTACATGAGCAAAGTTCCAAAGGTCCCTTTATTGGTGCTGTTACCAGAGGCTGTGGCCATAGGTCACTGGTTGCATCAGCAACATGACATAAGCAAAATAATTTAAAAATAGGAGGCTTTAACCAAAATATCTAACAGCAACAAAACATCCAAAGCCGTTCAAAATTAATGACAAAATCTTCTTTTCATACTTGGCTTTTTTTGACAATATGTTCAAATGAAAAAAAAATGGAGTTGGGCCCAGTACGTATCCCTGTGGTACATCAGCTAAATCAAACACGTGCCCCCAACACACTGGAGAGTGAACGAAACATCAACAATTCAATAGTTATGGATGATCATGCTACAGTTCATATGCAATGATTTATAAATGATTAGATGTAAAAAAAAAAATCTTTTTAGATTTGACCTGAAACCGCTCCAACCGAAACATCCAGGTGACCTTTTTATGATGACCTTGGCCTGGATGACTGTTCATTTTAAAAATGACCATGTGAAGATGTTTAGAAGAATAAAGGTTCAGTTGGAGAAATTTGAGCTTATAGTCCTGAATCCTGACCCAGAGCTTGATGTGATCAAAAGCAACACTTCCTGTAGAGCTCAATACAGCTGTAGGCTTTCTCTATTGATCCTTATTACAGAACTGAAGACATTTCTGGCTGAAATAACTACTAGACTGTGTTGAGGGAATTAAGTTCTGTCTAGTTTGTGGATTTCTTCTTTACACAATCAGATTTTGTCCAGAGCACAGCGCCAGCCTTCTGTATGAGTTGGTTCTTTCTTTTTTGAGTAATTGTCTCTGAAGCTGAAGTCCCAACAGATACAAAAAATTATAGTCTACGTGACAGACTGACTGCAGATATGCAACATCTTAACTACAAACAGAATTGATTCTAAGCTTCCTCTACTCTCTGCTCTGTGGCGGTGTTACATTCCAGTTTAATCTCACCTCTGGTATGACAAAAAATAGGGAGATGCCTGAAATTATATCCATGAAGTTCAGATAACTAATCATTAACTTTTAAAGTGACCTAGAGTCGAAGCGGGGTCACCTAGATGCATAGCTTTCAGTGTCTCACACACGCACAGGAAACAGTAGAGAATGTTAGTAGAAGCTAACCGTTAGCATTAGCAATTCCACCACACAGCAGAACTCCTCCAGGCTTGTGTTACTTGTGAAGATAAAACATTAACCTTACAGAGCAAACAGAGTCAGTGGTAGAGTTGTGTTGTTGTTTTCCAATCAGAGGCAAGATGTCCAAATATTAGGAAACAAGACTCCAAATCCTGTCGTCTGAAGCTCAACTCTGATGTGGCTCAATTCTACTTCCTGAACCAGGTGCACCGGTGCTTTTTTCCCCGTGAGTACGACTTACAAGGCATTCATTCCTTCTAGAGACCACTGCACATGTATTGCTTAAACGAGTGAACCACATCTTTAAATGTGTTTTGCTACTTCCCAATCCTGTAGTTTAGTGCATTTGTTCATTGTTGAAACTTCACCTCGCCTACTTCACTAAATGCATTGTGCATTTATTTAACTGATCAAGAGACAGATGACAGATTTACAGAGAGGTGCATGCTATTTTTGGAACAATAGGAAACCGCGGAATAGAGAGGAAAATACAAACAACCTGTACACAGTTTAGGTCTGTTCAACAGACTACAAGAGTTTCAGAGGAAAAACAGGGGAAGCCCGTGCACAAAACTCCTGTGTGTGTGTGTGTGTGTGTGTGTGTGTGTGTGTGTGTGTGTGTGTGTGTGTGTGTGTGTGTGTGTGTGTGTGTGTGTGTGTGTGTGTGTGTGTGTGTTCACGGTTTAACAGGTCCTGAAACATGTGGCTGCTATTATCACCACAAGCCGTGGTCAGTACAGAGGAGCCTCCATCTTTTGAGTCCGTGTGTGTTTATCTAAGGCCCATCAAAGCTGAGAGTGTGTTTCAATCATGTGCTAATCATCAACCTGTCAAATGCTAGAGGTTATTTGTTGTAGCGTTGGTGTTGCTGTCATGTCAGACTGCTTTTAGCCGTGTCTCAGAAAGAACACTTGTTGCCTGAATTCTGAAGCATCTTGGTTATGTTGTTGCATAACCAACCACTGGTATTAAAACAGATCACAGCAGCAGGTGCAAACTTCACCTTAAATATAAAATCTTTCTCAATATCTAAGACATCCTTAAATATTATCTATATTATGCATTTAAACGGTGCTGTGTATCACTTCTGAAATTTAACACAATGAACAGCAAAAACAAAAACTATTAAAGTTCATCCCTTAAGATCATTTTTCCAGAAAATTAATTTAAAAGGAGCTAATTACTTACAATGACAATCATCTGGTCCCTTCTTTAAAACATACACTTATTTAGGATTAGTAATACTTGAAAAATAGTTTAGCTTATAAAACTACATTTGGATCAATTACATAAATGTTCTATAAACCACTTTTCACTTCCTGTTTGATAATTATTTGAAATGACATCTCACCTACTTTAAACAAAACAAATAAGTAAATCTGGGATGGAAGGGTCATATTGTTTTGTTAAAAATCTGCTGAATGTTTGACTTTTTGCTGATGGTTTGCAGTCTGCCTGATATATATATATATATATATATATATATATATATATATATATATATATATATATATATATATATATATATATATATATATGAATATATATATATATATATATATATATATTGTTTTGTTTTTTTCACAGATTTTAGTTAATTGTCCTAAAATGTAAGTTTTAGACATTTTTGTTTCATTTTAAATAATTTGTTTTATAAACTTATCAAATGCACATTCTGTTATAATATTTGTTCAATAAAAAAGTAAAATAAAAGACCAACCAAAAGATTGTTGATTTTTTTCATGTTAATAAACGATTCTAAAAATAAACCTGACAGGGAAAACAATGAAAAGCAACTGTCTGTCCTAATGACGGCAGCTTATCTGTGTCTTACGTACGTAAACGGTGAAACTGCATGCATGACCTATTTTGGCAGATTTCTGCTATTGACATGAAGTACGTTAATTAATTTGTCAATAAACGTGATGATGAGAAACTCTCAGCACTTTATTTGTTGCAAAAACATTTTTGAAACATTTTCTTTCCTAATACCTACGTGCACATCTGTTTGACTCTATAACATGACATTCTGTGTGTTCATAAAGCTAGAAACAGTTTTCTTGGACGTCATTTTTATGTATTTGTGGAGATTTTTTGCTGTGTTTTGTGACTGAGACCGTTTTTTAGTCTTTTAGTTTGTTTGTTTTATGGCCTCTATCCACATCTTCATTCTGGTTTTGACTAAAGTCTTCAATCCTCTTGGACCATTAAACAGTTTCTAGTCCTCTCCTTGGTGGTTGGTACATTTACCAGCCTTGTCATCTTTGTTGGGAGCTGACCTCTGCCAAACAAACTGTGGTGAGAACTGCTTTCTGAGCCCATCTCTCTGACGAGGCTGCACAAAAATCTGTACATAAACAACAAATTGGACGCTAAAAACAAGAAAATTGACTTGCTATTATTGGCTTTGACATGAAAACCTTTGAATTTACCATTTCTTAAATGAACATATAGCTTAAAATGATCAGCGACGTGGAAACAAAGTCCAGATGAGTTTGAATTTGAGTACATATTTGTTTGTTTTTTGCATCATGATAGAACCAGCACGCTCTGTCCTAAGAGCTTTGAATGAAAACTCTTTAAGCTCCTATAGACTTCAGTAGCCTCCATCTCAGTGCTCTGTCTGGGCCGTGTAGACTGCTGACAGCAGGTTGTTAAAGTCAGACATCAAAAAGCGAGGCCTGATGTTCGTCTGCCACATCTGTCTCAGCGCTGCTCCTTGTTTATTATTTCATCTCTACTTTATTTACTTCTGGCCTAATTATTTCCCCGTTTGATCTTCCGAGGGAAGTTTGGGGCAGCCGTTTTAATCGTATATATCCCCACAGTCACGCTAAGCCAGGAGTGTGTGTGAACGGCCCCACCGCCACACAGATCGCTCTCCTGCTCGCTTGCATCACAGGTGACAGAGACTACGAGCGTAAGATGGATGACTGTCTGACTGCGACATCTTAAACCTGTTACCTCTGAGTGGCTGTTTATTTGAATTCTCCTCCCTGCCGTATTACATACAAGAGGGAATTCTCCTGAACTGAAGCAACTGGACTGTAAATATTATGGGGAAAGCCGCTGAGACATGAAATGTAGCTTTAATTACAACACTGATATATCAAGGTCAGTCCTGATCATGCGGGACGACTTGACCTTTCCTTCTCCAACCCGTGATTTCTTGTTTGATTTGGTGTAGACATTCCTTCAACAAATGTACGTGCTGTGTTATATATGGTACAACATGTTTGTATAAAGGTAAGATGTATGGTGGAAGCCAAACGGGACGCTCGGGGCTAATTTTAGGGACGTTGAGCAGTTGGACAAGATATCAAAGAGTCTTTAGTCAAAGCAGAGACATGATTCATTAAAAGTTGATGGTTTCCTTTTAAGAAGGAGCTAAAATTAAATAAAATTAGTTACCATAAATATCCTGGACACTGATTAAAGGTTTGTGTCTCAGTTATGAAGTTATAATTCAGTTCTGTTGATTGATGGGAACTGATTTTGAATAAACTTGTTCTGGTGAAGTCAAGTGATCAAATTACAGCTTGATCAGCTTTATTTTGGAATAACCCAGAGTAAAATGCCTTAAAATTAGTTCCAGGTCTGCATGTATTTGTAGTTTTTCCACATAAATGAAACATTTCTGACATCATGTGAAGCAAAACCATTTTCCCAAGCATCCAAGAAGTGTTAACGTCCCTTCTTGAGCTATTAATGATCTATAAGAGACTTTATCATCTTCTTCAGAAACTCTTCATCCCTCAGCTGTGAACAGAATTTTATGATGTAACGTTTTTCCAACCAGTTTCACATTAGCAATGATAGAGATCCAGAACTGACATTGCTAATGAATAATATCTAATCTATCGTCAGACAATTCATTTAAGAATTACACTGATTTTAAATCAGGCAGCCATAAACCACTCGTTTGTCTTTATATAGATTATTTTTTAGATAAACAAGCCATGACGGACTCTAATTTGTTCCTGGAAAAAAATTAACTAAGATCTTTTTCAAATCTCCGACCACTGCAGAAGAGCGACGTGTGGGCTCACGCGTCCTGGGCGCCTGGTCTTAGGCTGTGTTTGTCACCTGTGGCGCCCTCTGAGGAAGACCACAGAAACTCCAATGCTCGGTGAGTTGCTTTGTTTAGCTCAATTAGCTTGCAGCTGGGCGCAATTGTGAAATGAGATCCTCAAAACTCTGCTCTCAGAACCACATCTTTGCCAATTGTTGTATTGTCCGGGAGTGTTGAGGCGTGCGACACGGCCAAGATGGCGGTGATCGAAACCGCCCTCTAGGCTTCAAGTTGAAGCCTCAGAAACCTGATGTCACGGAGGGTTTGTCCACATTTTTTACAGTCAGTTAGGATGCTCCCTGGACACCTCCCTGGGGAGGTTTTCCGGGCTCGACCAACCAGGAGGATTCCTAAGGGAAGACACAGGACAAGCTGGAGGAACTATGTTTCTCATCTGGCCTGGGAACGCCTTAGGCTGGGAATATATGTTACTTTTTAACCTCGTGTTGAC
The DNA here is from genome assembly GCA_006937985.1 of Aphyosemion australe. Taxonomy (NCBI): domain Eukaryota; kingdom Metazoa; phylum Chordata; class Actinopteri; order Cyprinodontiformes; family Nothobranchiidae; genus Aphyosemion; species Aphyosemion australe. The sequence continues at coordinate 3,792,637 of SSNS01000010.1, read as the reverse complement.
GCAGGCAGCAGGCAGCGTCTTGTTCACATACCCGCTGCTGCACTGCACGTAGTGCTGGAGTATTCCACTAGGGGGCACAGTAGAGAACTCAGATCGGATAGAGTCCCGGTTTTCAAGGGTACAACCAGAACATAGGGTCAATAGAAAAGATCAGTAACTGGTGAATTTTGAGATCCTGACAGAAAAAACAACAGCAGCGGTATTGCAGATAAAGACCTCTAAACCAGAGATGGAGTGACAATGGCGAGTATGTTTCGCTCTTTTTGTCAACTTCCCCTACTGGTTACTCACATATTGCAGCTAGATTGGTTGGGCAAACTCCCACACACCCTCCAGGACCCCCCTAATGGAATTGAGCTGGTCCAGTGTTCCACGGCAAGGACGAAAACCACATTGCTCCTCCTGAATACAAGGTTCGACAATTCAACAAACCCTCCTCTTCAGAACCCCTGATTAGACCTTACCAGGGAGGCTCAGGACTGTGGTAGACTGTGTACTTGGAACACACTCTGCGGTCCACCTTTTAAATAGGGGGACCACCACCCCGGTCTGCCAATCCAGTGGAACTTCCCCTGATGTCCATGCAATATTGCAGAGCCACGTCAGCACAGCCCCACAGCATCCAGAGCCTAAAGGCGGGCGTACACTGTGCGACTTTTTCACTTTTTTGAGCTGATTTTCACCTCGTGCAAGAATCTACGAGATCGGGGTGAGTTTTGCGCTGAGCGTCGTGTACTATACAGGGGGTTACGAGAGTCGATTAACACCACATGACCAGCTACCGATCAGCAATCGTAAGCTCGCACGTATCTTTGGCGTGTTTGATATTTTGCTCGTCCCTCGTGAGGGTGTCGCACTGTTGAAGCGACGCTGCGAGCGTCTGTGACCCAAAAAGTATCAGAACCGCACACGGCGCATGCGCAAACACAGAAGCAGTAGCATAAATGAAGGAAGTGGAAGCGAAAACAAACCAAATAGCTAACCCACTATCAAAATAAAAGCAGCATTGCTTTGTTTTGATGAAAAATAAACTTTTTTTCTTCATTTAACAGCAGGAAATGCTGGTAATGTATCGATTTTGATCAAAAGTGGATCAAATATAATACAAATAATATGTTTTCGTTGTTATTTTGTTATTTAAGGAACAAACCAGACTTTTATATTTATGTTGGATTGATTTTTTAACTGCAGCAACAAGCAGCGCTTGCCATGAAGCAGCAGAGTATGCTTCTATTCCAAATGCCGTCCTCGTCCTCCCGTACTCAGACCAACGTGTTGCGTCATATATACTTTTTTTAGCTGCGACGAGTTCATGCCAGACGTACAGTGTGAGCAGTCAGGTCGCATCCGAGAACTGGGTCGTACAGTGTGAGCACATGACTCGTGAGATTTGCTCTGCGAGGAACTCGTACAGTTTGAGCTGAAGCTGAACGCTACGAGTGAAAAAGTTGCACAGTGTACGCCCGGCTTTAAGGAACTCTAGGTGGATCTCATCCACCTCTGGGGCCTTGCCACCGAGGAGTTTCTTTGACCACCTCAGTGACTTCGGCTCCAGAGATGGGAGAGCCCAACCCAACGTCCCCAGACACCACTTCCTCACTGGAAGACATGCCGGTGGGATTGAGGAGGTCTTCGAAGTGCTCTGCCTACCAATCCACAATGACCCGAGTTGAGGTCAGCAGCACACCGTCCCCACTGCAAACAGTGTTCGTAGCGCACTGCTTTCCCTTCCTAGTGGACCAGAATGTCCTCGAAGCCTTACGGAAGTCTTGCTCCGTGGTCTCACCAAACTCCTCCCACGCCCGTGTTTTTGCCGCCGCGACCACCTCAGCCGCATTCCACTTGGACTGCCGGTACCTATCAGTTGCCTCTGGAGTCTCACAGGCCAAAAATACCTGATAGGACTCTTTCTTCAGCTTTGACAGCATCCCTAACCACCGGTGTTCACCACGACAGGCACCGACAATCCTGCGGCCGCAGCTCCGATCAGCCGTCTCGCCAATGGAAGCACGAAGCATTGTCTCAATGTCCCCCGCCTCCCCCTGGATGTGTTTCTTCAAGTCGCTCTGTTTATTACCCAATGGGTTTTTTTTCAGTTGCCCATGTTGTCATGATTTCTTTATCATTGCAGTCCAAAATTTTACATATTTGATCTAAGAATAAACCCTCTCTGTCTGTGTTTGGGTCCCCAAGCCTTTGCCCTCTGCCTTGTAACAACTCCTCCCAACTATTGTTTTCTTAAAAACACAAACATTTTGTTCTAAAACTAAACATTTGGTTTTTGTTTCTGGGCAATGGTATAGTAAACCTAAACCATTTACTACATTAAAGATATAAATATAACTAACTTGGCATTTCTTTTGTTTAATAAATCTAGATTTTATACAATAATGTCTTTTTAATTCTTTCAACTGGGGGAAGGACAGAGAATAAAAGTAAAGAGACATTTATATTCCTTAAAACTGCTATTATGATTGCTACAACTAAAGTCAAATTTTCCATCTTTATATTTAGTAAATCAAGAATTCGATGTGGTGAGTAAAGTGAAATGCTCAAAGACACGTGACGTCACGCGCCCAAGCCCCGCCCCTCAGCTTCTGGCATTATTCTATTAATTGACAAAAGATTCGATAGAATATTCTAATACTAAAATATTCAATAGCTGCAGCCCTACTGTATTTAACTTCAGCATATCGCATTTCTCCTCAAACGTTTAATTAGTCAACCACGACTATTTTGAATAAATAATGTAGCCTAAATGAAGTGGCAGAACCAATAATTGAGAATGCTACGCAGCATCCAACTCCAAGGAGTTGACTTTTTTTAATGGTTGAGTTCTGATTTTCATTGTTCAAGAGTCTCGCTGCTCTTCCCAGCATGGAATAAGTAGCTAGCTAATGTAAAAAAACAACATAACCAATGTTAAATTGTTACCATTGTGTTAAACTGTTAAAAAACACAACTTAACATTACCTATGTTTACATGCGCCAAATTTCCCCTATCCGATTCAAATCTTGGTTGATCAGAAATCCCAAATCTCTGTTTACATGGACACTAACTGAAATGATCCAATCATGCCGTCAATAGGTTGAGCATGTGTTGTCTTTCCCGGAAAAAAAAATGTAAAAAAACGCCATATTGTCCGCACGTCTTTTCCCTCGATTTTTATTTTCTTATTCTCTAGCTTTGTCTGTTGACTTACTCCATTATGGACCACTTCTGTTGCTTTTTGCATTAGAAAACTCCTAAATCTGGTGTAGAACATCATCAGACTACCAACAAAGTTGCTAAGTTGGCAACAGCATTTAGGTGACAGAAAAGGACATATCAGTGTTAATCAGTGACCTTCAGATAAATCCTGTTAATAAATGTTCGATTTTAATTTTAAAGCCCCATTCCTTAACTTTGCGGATACATGCTCTTTGTCGCCCTCTCAAGGCTTGCTGCGTAACGTCACTGTCGTAAAATCAAATCTCTCTCTCGGGCATAAGAGTCATGTTTACATTCCTAATGTCAGGCAAATCAACCAAAACAAACTTTTCCACCTCCACACATTGAATAAATGGTTTTATCAGGACTGTATAACAACTTTATGCCCGACCAAACACAATAACCCCGGTGAAATCATTTATTACTTACCTAGCCATTAGCAGCACGGCTAGGTCAGAGTCCGTAGTTCATGCCTTTCTTTCTAAAAGAGCTCTCCAGCGAGGAAAAGACGGCCCAATAATAACTCTGGTCTTTGCTCTTGCTCTATCACGTTCTCCTTTTCTTTTCCTAGATTCCTCTGATAAGGGATTTCTAGCTTTCTTTGGTGAATCTGCCACTGCTACAGCGAGTCTACGTTATACAATTATGGCAAGCCAAAGGGATAAAAAAAATTGTGCGTTCTAAACTCGCATTATGTCCGCCAAAACGCTCGTTTAAGACTCGCGTTTTGGCGGACATAATGCTCGCTTTTAGAACACGCAAGTTTTTGCCCCCTTTGGCGTCAAAACGCGCATTCAAGACGCACATTTTGGCAGACACAATGCGCGTTTAGAACGCGCACTTTTTTATATCCCTTTGGCTTGACATATAAGGCCGTAAAGAAACACCTATTCAGTACTTCCGGTACGACCCGAGCTCAAAAACTTGTATAGTGCGGTAAACAGACGTGGGACCCCCCAACACTATCACAGGTACAAAAATGAACATAATAGATGATAGTATGATGCCAAAACTTTACAAAAAAGCATAATTTTAAGGTGTAAAAGTTGCGGAATGTTGCTTTAATATAAAATGACAGGAGCTAAATAAGCAGGAGGCACATGAAGAATTTCCCATTTCCACTGATTATAATAAAGGACCTCAGAAAACACTGATAACATGTATTAAAGTAATGGCTGCTAAAGCCATCAGCACATGATCGCTGTGAGAAGTTAGAATTTTTGGGGAACTTCTCACCAGCATTCGCAGAAGGAGATCCATTACCACTGCATACCAGTGTGGTGTAATAAGAGTTGATTTGGAGGACTTGAGGAGATGTGACTTGATAAACACATAATCCACAGACAAAGTGCTTTTACCTCTCCAATCTAAACACAGTGGTGAGGTTTTTATGTGTGTCATACACATTTTCTAGTAATTGTATGTCCCTGCAGTTTCCCCTAAGCTGTTAAACTGTGGGCCATAGGTCTGGACGTGTTGAAGACTTTGCGAAAACAGGTCTTGTATGGATTTGTAAAACTAGACCCCCTGGAGGTCTTCAAATTATGCTGCCATTGCAAAGTGTATTTCCAAGCACCATCAACCAAGCCACTGACATGTGGGATGTAATGGGTCCACACGATTCTAGGATTTCCTCGCAGTTACTGAATATTCAAACAAAATAGAAGTTTGCTTATTTAAATGGTTGGATTTGGAGACATATTTGGCAGACACACTGTTATGATCATGTTCTGTTATGATGTGGGGCATTTTTCCAAGCAGATGAATGTAGGAACACATATTATTAGCACTACTGTATGACAGTCAATTATTTAAGCTTTAAACACTTGAACATCTAGTGTAAAAGCAGGGAATTCGGTTCTGCAAGGATGCAGTTCGAAATAAAAAAGCTGTCTGCAACTCAAAAGATTTATTTCATTGAAATTTTTCAGCTCAAGTTTCTGTCTTGTGGTCTTAAACACCATGAGGACACTTAAAACACAAACACATGACTTCTCTAGACGCACGGTTTTGTAAAAATGTACATCATTTCTTAAAATTTCCAAACTGGAAAATAAGGACAAGATGAAAGAATGTAAAAAGTATGCACTAAGCCACAGAGCAAATTGTTTTCATTTACTTTCTTAAATGCAGAGCCATTTTCACTCGTACTTCCTGTGTACAGAGCTGATGCATTAAGGATATTCTACTCTAAATGTCTAAATGTCAGTGGCTGCATTGTGCAATCTCTCATCATTCGCTCATAACAAAGAAACAAACGCAGTAAAACAAATCAAACGAGACCAAAATGATGCATGTTTCACATTTAACCCAGAGTTATAAATCACATTGCATTTTGAAAATGCGACTTTCTGTACGAGGTTTATTCAAGCAAACGAGACCTGCCAAGGAGTGGATTTGACTCAGAGGAACTGTAAAAGTACAGCCAAGTCTATTGTCCTGATTGTCTTTCATCCCAATACCATGGTCTCGCTGTGGTGAACGGAGGAGATAAACAGTCACATAACTTGGAAGCCACCACGACTGTTTTCTATAACTCATAATGATGCAGGGATCTCATTACAAAACAGATGGACAGAGAAACGAAGAAAGGAAGTCAAAGAAAAGATAATAATCTGAGGAAAAAGGTTTAGTCAAAGACCTCGAAATAGGATCTGAGCTCTTGAAGGATTTTCCTGATTTTAAAATGTCTAAATAGACCATAATGACTGTTGGATTATGCATTAGACGTGATGTGCTGTTGAAGTCATATCTATAACTAAACACAGAACAGAAATGAATTGGTAGCACCACACCTTTGTTTAATAACCGTAACCTTTCAGAAAACATTTTACCTGAGTTAGGATAAAGAAGTAGAATATTAAAAAAAATAAATCTGGAATGCCAAAAGTGTCATAAATCAACTTTCCTTTTATAAAAGTCATTTGAAACTTACAAGTGTAGCAACTAATAGCTAGAAAAGCTCCAAGAAATTTGCATTTTGATGAATGAATTATATGAGAAATGCAATAAGAAACCAAATCACCCGAGATGGTAAAGCTGCTGCTGCAGCCAGTGGCTCTTTGACACAGACGGTGAGACACAGACCCATGCAAGAGCACCATCTCCACCATTTTTGATGGAGAATTGGGCATGTCTCCATCACCCTCAGTGGACCTGCCACAGAGCGTTAGCATCTTTTCGATATACTTACACAGATGAAGAAGTATGCATAACGGCGGCTATTAGCTGCGTATTGTGCAACACTTATGCATCTGATGGAAAGCCGGGTATGTTCTAGGTGGTCACTTTGAAACCAGTGCTGCAGGATTTCCCAGCAGTGACAGTGAGTGCTACCAGAACCTCTAACTTACCTCCAGATAATCTCCCTGCAATGTTTAAATGTTCAAAACACTGTTGCCACAGAGAGGGGGTTTGGCCTCCAGAACAAGATTAAACTGTCACAAAAGGCTGTTTTTCTGAGGCAAAGACACAAAGTCTAATAACAATAACGTCTACACTGGTCTTCCTTGATGTGCTGTTTATGCACAGGCCAGCCGCCGCTTAGGGTCCACGAGGATCGAGTAAATTGACCATCAAGTGAAAGGTTGGAGTTCTATTTCAGTGACGGTTTTAAATATTTCCTGTAAATGGTTTGTTCATGTTTCAGTAATTGTGCAGTTTTGTGAAATGGTATACTTCTTATCTGTCTATGATTTTTATGTTTTTCAACTTTCTGCTGTCTCTGAAGAAAAAAATATCTCAGCTGGGGAGCTTTCTGTTTGAAGTTTGAATCTGTTTCCTCCTGCCGTCCAAAATCATGCATGTTGAGGTCATTAGTTGATTTAAATTGACCTTAAGTGTGTGTGTGTGTATGTGTTGGGGGGATGCATTGTTGTTTGTCTTGTGTCTCTCTCAGCTGGCACTCATGCGGATTTGTAACTTACCCCAAGCTTTTTCCCACTGAAACATGGGATAAGCTCCAACCAAAGCCTTGAACAAAATGCAGCAAGCGTGAAAATAATAATACTTGCATTTTAAAAACAGGTCCAAAATAGTGTTGTCTCTTTGGATCTAGGATTTGTTGGCAGCCTATAAAAATTGCAGGTTTGGGGAACAGACATGTGAAGCAGAAACAGCAAAGCGCTAGTGTCAGGTCATTTAGATTAGAGGTGCTGCCATGTTGTATTTTTGAAATCAGACTTTAAGCTCTCAGTATGCGGGGCTGAAAGTCCTTTCTACTCACAAAACTGTTTTAGAAGCATCTAATAACTAATCACAATGGAACACATTAGAGATATTTAAACACGTAACAACAACGTAAGAACCGTGTCAATCAGCAGAAGTCAACACCTGGAAAAACACTTTTTTTGTCAGAAACATGCCTCATTTTTTTACATGGAAGGGGTGGGACTTAAAATGTGTACCAGAACCAGCCAATTTATTTATACATTAAATTTTGTTATTTACGTTCTTGTGTCTTTTGTTTAACAATGATTTAAAGGAGTCATCACCTATAATACCGTGGATATCTACGTCCTATTATAGTCTTTTAGACCATTAAAATAAATTGGCAGCAGTAGCTCAGGAGGTAGAGCGGGTTGTCCAGTAATCGGAAGGTTGCAGGTTTGATCCTGGCTCCGGCCAGAGAATGCTGCTGTGTGTCCTTGGGCAAGACACTTAACCCGCCTTGTCTGCTGGTGGTGGTCGGAGGGACTGGTGGCGCCAGTGCTCGGCAGCCTCGCCTCTGTCAGTGCGCCCCAGGGCAGCTGTAGCTACGTTGTAGCTCATCCCCACCAGCGTGTGAATGTGTGTGTGAATGGGTGGATGACTGATTGTGTTGTGAAGCGCCTTGGGGGGTTGTAGAACCCTAAGAAGGCGCTATACAAATACAGGCCATTTTAAATTGTATCAGAAAAATAAATAAAAAATGTGCTTTTCTGATCCTTTTCTGTAAAGGGCATATTTTCTCGCAAAATCACACGCGATATTTCGGCTGTGTCGGACGCACACGGGACTGAGGAGCGCATTGATTGGTGGAAGGAAGCAGGAAGCAGCTTCAGCGTCTCGCTCCAAAATAACAAAAGTTATAACTGAACCCGACCTGGCAGTGACCTACGGGATCCAACCGTGTATGTACGAGCCCTCGCCTCGTGCGTAATGGCGTCCTCGTTTGTTGTTGAGTTGGGACAAAGCAAGCTAACAGCCAGGCATCGGCTCTTATGCTGTTGTGAAGATGGAATACACAAACCGATCGGAGTTTTGTTTCCCATAACACGGATTACAACATGAGTCGTCAACGGTAAGACATAATTTATGCGTTTCACGTTATGAAATGAGCTTTGTTGTGCTGGTTTGTTCGCTGCTGGTTCATATTTGTTTATATTCGACCTTTGTGTCAGCATATAGGGCCAGAGCTCAAGTTCTCGTTTTGGAGTGCGCATGCTCGTGGGGTGCATGTGAGCTGGTTGAAGAAGGCAAGATTAAACAAACACGTCAATGTTAAATATCGGCTTCTCAGCCAGTGAAAAATCATTAGGAAGCCATTATAGACTTTTTTTCAAGTGGAAAAGTGAAAATTTCAGGTGATGACTCCTTTACAGTTAAGTTACGAAAGGTGTTACAATAAATCTTATTTTGGTTTGATTTAAATATGGTGAGTCGTCTGCATACAAATTGCTTGATAAAAATAACTTTTCCCCAACTCAAAACAAATTCTTTCATCTTTGCTATCAGCGATGCAGCCAACACACACACACACACGCACACACACACACCATCCCTTGTTACTGACCCTCCATCTTCATGGTGGATGCACAGCTAAAGAGCCGGGGTCACTGCTCCTGACAAGCAGGCTTCATTGATCTGTCTGTTGGCTCGACTCATCGACAAGGATTTGGTTACTGTCAGCATGGCAACAAACCAACACACACTCTCTCTCTCTCTCTCTCTCTCTCTCTCTCTCTCTCTCTCTCTCTCACGCACACGCACACGCACACACACACACACACACACACACACACACACACACACACACACACACACACACACACACGCACACACCGAGGATGATACGCAGTCAGATCAGTTTCAGTGTGGAGAATCAAAGATTTTTTTTGTCTTGTTTGTACGGCATAGAAGATGTTATCTTAATTACTGTTTTTCAACCAGAATTCAGTATCTATACCTGTCATTTCATACATAAATCCTGTTTAAAATGAAAAAAGCTTTTAATTTGAGCTTTTAATTTAGTGCCTTTAATAGTGTACTCTACAGTTATAGGTAATTATTTGTGTCACTACTTTTTACATACCACCCACCTCTGGTCTAAAACCTTTTTCGTCCACGTTTGGATGGACATGCTGTTTGGCCAAGACGTTCAGCTGGGCCCCTTCGTTTACACCGCTGCCTCCTGGGTAACTCCACATCTGAGAGCGTTGCTAGTATCACCTTGTCATTCTCGGATGTAGGACCTTTCCCACTGGGAAAAGGTAAGGAACAAATACACATGCTACCTTTGAGCTGCCCCATCACTGTGAAAAGCTTTGGAAAAGGGATAAAAAGTTCCCTCTGACATCTGATTTGGGTATCTAGAGTCTGATTAACACAACCCCCATCAGGGGGCTTAGTTCCTATCCGTTTCAACGTCTTTAGGAGATGAAAATACAACTTTAAGATGATTGAAGTGACTCAGAACAATAGGTAACAATGCAAAATGTGCACTTGTTTGTATAGGGCTACGTCCCAGAATGCATTGCGACATAATCTATTTTTAGCTACTGTGAAAAGCGCTATAGCCTGGTTTCGACACGATTTGTATGGGATGGAAGAGCTGATAAATTGTGGCCCCAATAAATGATCTAGAAGAAGTATGATTATGCAGGTATCATTTTGTAACAGCAATGCCTTCTGTTATTTTCATAAACATATCTAGAACCTACACTTTTTTGAGGGGACATTATTTAGCCATTATATTGCATTCTGTGATGTTTGCAAAGGTTCCCATGATTTTTCTGTGCTTTTTTCCCTTTGCCATAGTAACATTATCCATGTGAATCACCAAGTGATAAATGATCTTTCTTCCCAGCTTAGTATGGGTGGCTTCGCTTGACCCTGCAGCTCAAACTCTCTCGCTCAAACAGACGGACTGAGGGACTGTTGAAAAACAAACTGTTATTGTCTCGTTCCGTCTCTGTAAACACCCGGCCTTCTCGTTCTGTCACCAAAGATCGCCGACACACTAGAGTGTGCAACAATGAGATGCTGTGTGTGAACAGCAAGGAAGCAAAGATCAAAGTTAAAATATGTAGCTGCCATTGCTTTGCAAACATTGCTACTGGAGAAACCTGCTGGTAGTGGAAGAATTTTAGGAAACCATGTGAAATTATAGTCACATCATCGAAATATTGTTCTTTTTATCCTATGATGCTCATAAGTAGTTGATCTTCTCTGTGTGTGTGTGTGTGTGTGTGTGTGCGTGTTCACAGAATTGTCCAAATTTAACCACACTGAAGGGTTTTACAACTTCAACAGCCTGTTTAAAGTCCAAGGTCAGGTATCCTTCTTCAGGATTTTCTGATAGAGAGCAGAGTTCATGGTTCCATCAGTTACAGCAGGTGGTTCTGACGCAGCAAAGCAGCCCCAGACCATCCCACTACCACCGCCATGTTTGAGTGGTGCTATGATGTTGGGTGTGGATCTGATCAGCTTTCTAAATGATCTGGTTAATCACAGTCCATTGGTGATTTAACAGGGTAGCGCCTCCGTAGTTAGAAAATTTCCTAGGTGGGAGGTGTGGAAACTTTGGGCCGAGCGTGGGTGTGGTTGCTGAAATGACGTCATTTGGCCACGGACCTCACAGATGCATCAAGCATAAACCAAGCTTTATTCTGGTAAGTATCCTTTTAATTTTTTTCAGTAGTTATATCAATATATACATGCAGCGGTAAAACTGGCAGCGCTTGTTTCATTTTTCTGTAGATTATTGAATTATACTGGGACAGCATGATGGAGCTAAGACCTCATCAGCTGAGAGTTCCCTGTGGGAGGGATATGAACACAGGAATTAAATATTCAATAAAAGGAAACAAACTGCACCAATTTTGGTTCTGAAAATGTTCAGCATCCTCTTCCACAATAGTTCACCACTGGTGTCCAGATGGGCTCACGAGTCTTCTGAGTTAAACAGCCTCAAACATGTGTCACCTCTGGTTATTCAGCTTGCTGCGGTAGAAGTCTGTAACATGTGTAGTTGAACTCCTTCGGCTCGCCGATATCCGTTCTCCTCGTCGTATTCCAGAAAAAAACAATCTGACCCACTAGCAGAGGTTTCAGAATCTACATCTGACTGATGAAACATGGTTGTCTGCTAAAATGCTAACGCAGAAATACCGAGCTTCATGACTGTCTAGCTGTCTGAGCGGTTCCTTGTGAAACGTCATCGCCAACTTAACGCTCAGACCGGAAGCCTTCCTCTGTTTTTTCCCGCACCGTTTATTTTTCTGAAAATCCCAAAAAGAAATTGACGTGAGGTTTTAATACATTTTTCCACATGTGATTCAAAGAAAATGTGCCTCTGGCCAATATCTTTAAAGCACTACCCCTAATCTTGCAATTCTCCAGTGATTTTTAAACCTCAGGTGCTGAAATAATCCCACTGGGAATGGACGCGTCGCTGAGCTCGTGGGTGGATCTGTCTGCACCTTACTACTGGAAAGGCTCAGTAAGTGTCACAAACCAGAATTAAACTGTAAGGGGGTAAATAGTTTTTCACTTGCTAAGCTCAGTTTGGAATTCAGAACTCTCAGACTTTTTATGCAACTTATCAACATAACTAGATTCAAATGAGGCATACAAGCTCAGCTGCAACTACGTGACCATCAGCGTTTTCAACAGGTTTTCTAGGAATAATCAAGCTTTTAAACACCTCCCAGTTTCCACTATGATAAAGTCAACATGCTCTATTGAGTGAAACACTGTTTGATCTCATTTGAAGGATTTTATCTCAAGTGGCAAACAAACTGCAAGAGTTTTGCACCACCGTCACCTGTACACAGCTTGTTTTTAGTAAACATGAAGGAGAAATATAACTTTCCAGAGGAATCCAGGATACCCTTGAACAGAGGAATTAGGTTTCAAGTGCACCTGTAGGATTCATTATGACGTGTGCAGCCCAGTATGCCTGTCAGGCACCGCTCATGGGTGGCACGGCCGTGGGAAGCAGCGGTTCCTCGTCCGATACACATTCCTGTCCCCGAGTGCACACATGAACACACACACAGACATACTCCCCCAGCCCGCCCACCTGGGCTGGATGACCCCCTAAACAGCTCCAATTACCAGGCACTGACAGACAGACAGATTAGGTCTGGACAAGGGTCCTGGGGTACCGCACAGACAGACAGACAGACAGACAGACAGACAGACAGGAAAACTGGTAAAATAAAATAAAAAAGAAAAGGTTATATGACTGCTTTAACTTGTTTAAGGGGGGGGGGGGGGGGGGGGGGGGGGGGGGGGGGGGTGAGGTTGGGACAGGAGGAATATAAGAGTATTCTCTAGAGATGTGTGCCATTAATAATATGTGTGGAAGTTAGTTTACTTGTTCACCATGACTGATGTTCCCATGTGCCTCTTTAGACCTTTGTGTACACACACACACACACACACACACACACACACACACACACACCACCTTATATTTACTTTAGCGTCCAACAAGGTGAGTAAAACTGTGAATCTCTAAAACACATGAAAAAAAAAACGTCTCTATGTCACACACTCCCTGCCCAGCAGCCATATTTATGCTTAAGTACATATCAACTCTTATACACCTGGTTCTGCTGGATGGTTTATTAGTTAGAGGATGCAGACATTTTTCCTGTGTTTTCTGCTAGGTGCATAGTGTTTTTCTTCCATAAAAATGACTGCCCAACGTAGAGTTTTGATTTTTTTTCCTATTTTTATAATCAAGCTTGCGTTTACACAGTAGTGGACGAGGTGATGACGGAGCAGACTGCGTGGGAGGAAGACCGCCGCTCTCATGAGGATTTTGAGAAACAAATTTAAGAGAGTGAGTTTATTGTTTGTAGAGCTTTATGTGATGCAGCTGATCTCTACTTGTCCTGACCTAGGCACGAACCTTTACAGAGCTGAAAAAGACCGAAATGTTAAGTCTAAGAATAAAGTAAACATTGGTTAAAACACAAGCGTGGGTCTCTGGGGTGAAGGTCCTACTAGAAATACCTCCTTCAAAGCCACTGACCCTTCATTCAACCTGGCCTCTTCCCTCTGAGGCATCAGAAACACAACGTTTGTTTACTTTTCATTTTTATTTGGGCCATTTTTAAGTGTTTCTGTATAACAGTTACAGATAATTACTGTCTTACCCACCGTAGCTTCCTGAGCAGCCTCAGTTTGGAGAAATGGGTTTTCCATCCTCAGGACTGAAAAGCTAACAGCTAGTGTAAATGCTGCCAAGAACAAGGCGTGTTGCTGTTTTCTTAGGCCTGTTTCACAAGGCAAGATCATTTGACCAGATTCATCCCTTCCCATAGGAAAGATGTGTTGCTCATCGGTTGTTCAATCTCTCTCTTGTAATCAGTTTGAGCATTTCTTATTTGTATCATTCTGTGATCATTTGTTTCTGAATTATTTTTCCTTAGGAGAAATAATTCAGCCGTTCCACGGCGCTGATGCCTCCTGTGTGAAGTATAGGGGTGACTGTCTAGCCTACATAAGGATGGGCATCATTTGAATCTGAATGATTCTGGTTAGCCCTATGTAAACTGCGAATATTGACGTGTCCCAGAAGCGGCAAAAATACCAAATTCTATCTTTAGCATCACGGCGCAACCACTTCTGGGACGCACCCAAACAATTTCAAATGGTTTTAATCACCCCCATAGACTATAATGGATTCTATTTAAAGCAGTGATGTTCGGGTGCCGTGAAGTAGGGGTGAGAGAGAAAAGTAACAGATGCACACTGCATACTCCTCCTCTGCCATGTTTGTTTACTACTTGTTTACTTCTTGTCTGACAGGGAAATGTTTGTGTGAGAAATCAGATTGTGTGTAATTTTTGCAGCTTAGCCAAAAATGTTACGTTGTAAGACAATTTTGAAAACCTGCCTTTATCGGAACTTCGGGGTAAATTTACCAGAAGTTCCCGACGTGCGCGTCTCCACTTGACCGGGCCGGCCGAACGGCCATTTTCCAGAACCTTCTGAGTATCTGATCAGGGGTAGGTACTCGGAACGGCCCGATAAAAGGCCCGGTGAAGACGCTGGGCGGGAACGCTGCCGATTGGTTGTAACTCAGTCAGAAATGATGTCAGCTCAGGAGGAAATAGGAAATGCATATATGTGACCGGAACCATTATTTAGGAAAACACGAGTTGTTAGAGAGACGAGTGATGGAAGTCATCGCTGCATAGAACAACATAGCAAACATAAACATGCCGACTATTGTTGCTTCCTCCATTGTGTCGATCTTTGCTGCTTATCGCGCGTTTTGCGCCGATCGATGACGTAACTCACTGCGCAGCGGTCGCGATGTGCTGACGTTTCATCAAATTCCTTACAGGGCCAAATATATATGGAGACACAACAGCTTAAGAGGACCTGGGCTTCGGATCTCCCGCTCAATTTCACGCTCACAGATTTACCCGGAAGTTCTGATAAAGGAAACGCACCTAATAATCCCTTCAATTATCATGGAGGCCCTTGCTAACATTATTTGTAAACCTCTGCACCGTGGTCAGTTTTGCACCGCGTGGATATTGACATGAAATCCAAACGTAAATATCACCAGCAACAGCTGTTTGAAGCAATGTTGAGTCCAGGAACAGAAATTTCTCAATGTTTCTGCGGAAATAACTCTAGTTCCAAACTGAAAGTGGTGCAAGAGTTTAAAAATAAAATTCCCGGCAACTGCTATAAAATCTATGAGACTAGAGTTGTTTCAGAGGACAGCAGTCTGCTTTGGTGTTTGCTTCATTTATGCAAGTCATATTTAGCTTGTTCAAAGTGAACTTAAATGAGACAAATAAGAATTATTTATAACATTTACACATTAATCCAATTTAAAATGGCCTAAATATCCTTTTGAGATCGTTTTTATAAGAACATATCTGCTACCTTTGAAGGACTTGCATTTATGATTTATATGTGAAATAAAAGACGGGCTCTGATGTGTGAAGGCAGGGTTTTAAAAGCTGTTCAGAATAACTGTGAGGTGTTTTCAGGGGTGTCTGGCCAAGGAAGTTTGGCTCAGCGGCGCTTCTGATTAGAAACACATTTTCTGTGCTAAGTTGCAACATCAACTGAAGCTAAAAACCAAACAGGAGAGGAAGTGTGAGGACAGCAGAATTGAAAGAATAAAAAAAGCATTGGAGGAAAAGAAAGACAAAGAAAAAACGGAGCCGGAGAAAGAGAGGATCAAGTTTGTGTAACTATGTCAGGGAGCCCCTTGAATGAGTTCAACAAGCAGATCCTTCTGAGAAGGTCATTGGATCCAGATGACAGCTTCCTCTCTCCATCCTGCTCGGTTTTTATCAGCAGGAGAGAAGTGCTGCTCGTAAAAAACAAATCTGTCACTGTTTTGGTTTTTCCCCTCTCATGTTTTATAGTTGGGTTTATTGACAAATTGACAAGGATTCATGAAACAGCTGAAAACGGGCAAGATTGCAACACACTCCACCAAGTCCTGCATGCCTCTGGCAGATTTCTGTCAGAACAGATTCATGTTTTATAATTCATATTTACAGATTATCTGGATATTTAATGTGATAACATGTTATAAGTCAGGATTTGACCAAAACAGTTCTAATTTCTCAACTTAAGATGATCTTAGTTTAAAACTCTGGCATGAAAGGGAGCAGGACTAGAAAAGCCTGCTTTTTCCTCTTGTCATGGATTAATTTCTTTAAAGTATGATAAAAAGACAAGAGACAAAAGCATCTTGGAAAAGAACTGGCTGTATCGTGATGTTTTATAAGTGACAGCAGTTAAAACACACAGGAGCTGATTAATCTAGAAGCCACAGGGATCACGGAGCAAACATCTTTTACTGCTTAGAGAAAACTCGCTGGTTAGTTTGAGACATGGCCGGTGAACAGTTTCCACCACAGGTTTTCCCCTTCAACTATTTACTAAGTAAAAGTGGATCTGCAGCCAAACCAACCTTTGTAAATAATTATTTCTTCTTTGGTTGATGACTCAGACGTCTCTGCTACTTTGAGACAACAACACCCCTCACTGCTGTCATCACAACCAAAATCCTCCTGTCATCGTGTTGATGGGGAGTTACTATAACAATCTGTATTTGTGTTCCACTTGGCACCGAAAAGAGCCAAAGTTTTCTTTGGGGTGTTTGTTCCATCGGCCTTCACAAATAAGGCGGTCCAAGGTTTTCAGCTCAAAAACACGATGACTCTGCGCATTATTCGTTCTAAAACCTTTTAGTATAGAGCTAGTCACAAATTACAATCTCTAAAATTTCATATATATATATATATATATATATATATATATATATATATATATATATATATATATATATATATATATATATATAGGTGGGATGGAGTTTCTGAAACAAGACGTTTATCATTTGCTCACAACACACAATAAAGACGTTTATCTTACAGAAAAGAGCAGTAAGGATTATACACAAAGCAAATCCAAGAGATCACACTAATTTACTATTTATCAAATCCTGAATTATGACACTTAGATTTAATTGAGTTAAGCACATTATTAGTTATGTACAAGGCAAAAGGTATTACCAGTAAGTTTGAGGAAGTCATTTGTTCTTAGTTCTAAGGATCGGGGGACTAGAAGAAAATTTCATTTTAAACGTCAGTTTGCCTAAAAACAGCTGCATTTTAGTATGTGGAGTTAAATTGTGGGACTCATTACAGAATGAGATGAAGATGTGTGTAAATATTTTTTCAGTTTAAGAAGTTGTACATAAATAGAATACTTCAGATGTATGAATGTGCTGAATAATGAACATTATGGAGTTATATACAATACTAGTTTTTGATATTGTTGTTTAATTGACTGATAGACCATCAGTGTGTTTTAATGCTTAAGAATGCAGCAGGTATTATAAGATTTTTCTTCTTGCTCTCTTTCAATCATGGTCGTGTTGTAAGATCCCTCTCTTGTTTAATGGAGATGTGCACAGCCATGTGCAAAATAAACAAAAATGGGAAAAAAAAGAATGAAAGCATTGCAAACCTTTTCATGAAACTGATGTAAGACAAACTGTCTCTCAACTTCGTCCAACTTCACATATTTCTGCTCCTGGATCAGCGCGTTCCTGAAGCATTCAAGAAACCTGGGAAAATTAAACTAATGTGAACAAGGAGTCCAACAAACATGTGCACAGTACTTGTTTTCTTGTGCCTTCTTAGCTCACACACTCGTGATGGTTAAATGGAGCCTTTGGCCTCTGCCAGCCTAAAGCAGCTTATCTTTCTGCAGAGTTTTCTTTGAACTAACACCAACGCTGGGCATCATTTGAATCCAGATGTGTTGAATTAATACTTTGGGAGTAGAAATCAACTCTGGAAGGTTTAACCCTAACACTCAAGTTTTTGTTGGGATTGTTCAAAGACCAATCTGTGAGAATAAAGGGAGATCTAGATCTAGCAAGTGGTTTTCACACAAAGAGAGTCAGAGAATGTATTTATACACTTGTTAGAACTGGAACGCTGCATCAGAGGAGCGTAGAACATTATCTGTTCCATCATGTCAAACATATCAACATTTTACTTACAGTTATCTAAACCCTTCTATCATGTTTAATACCGCTGACTTTCTAAAATCCTTCCTAGTAAAACACAGTAATCCACACAATCCTCTGTGGTAAAAGACACCACTTAATGGCCTGATTTATGACTCTTGTGTTTCTTATCTCAGGGGGAAAACAGAAACAATGTGTTTACATAGCAGGCTTCACTTAGGCCGGGAGTTTAATTGAAGGTGAGTGTTAGCATCTGAGCTCAGCCCAAAGAATGTGCGTGGCCCCAAAGACTCATTGGATGTCACACCCTCTCCTTGGGGCTGCTTTCAGCTGCTTTGCATGTCTAAAGCAAACCGCGACATCTGTTTTTACTTCATGTTTTGTTTGTGGATTGGAGAGGAAAAAAGGAAAGGAAGGAATAGGGGCTTCAGTAGAACAAATCATTACACTGGGTTTATATTCCTGAGTCAAGATGGAGAGTGATGGGTGAAAACGTACAGGAGGAAGAGGACGAATGGAATAGATGCTCGTGCACATGTACATATATGCACACACTTAAACACAGATGGGTACCAGAGTGTAGAAAAAAAAACGTTTCTGCTTTTCAGCGCAGAACATCCAGGCCCTCTTACATCTTATCTGCTTCCTTGCTGCTTTAAAGTAGTTTAAATATTGTTGTATCTGCTGTGCAATTCATTTAATATCCTTTTAAAAATGCAGTGCATTAAATTTAAAGGTTCCATTTCATGTTATTTTAAACCTTTGAGAGCAAAGGTAGGCACAATATATGATAAAATATTACCGTTGGCACTATTGAGATGTCATTTATATCAAATACGAGTTATTTTCGTCAGCCTGAATTTATACCCAGAACTGAAACGGGTCTTTTCAGCGAAGCTCTACCCATGCCCGCTCCGACAAAGCCTAATTTATACTTGTCTGTCTGCATCGGTACGGAGATACGCAACGCCATTAACCGTCATTGCGAGGGTTTTCCAACAGGCTCACAGGGACAGACAGAGTCGAGCCCACTTATCTAAACATCCTTCGAACGAGACGGAGAACGCAAGCTTGTGATTGGCCTGAATGCCACTTCCTTTAAATTCGTCAACAGCACCATCATTTCCCCCTCAAAAAAATAAAAAGAGAACTGAAGATCTAGCGACAGACACAGAGCGGCTTGTAGAATACCTC
The DNA here is from genome assembly GCA_006937985.1 of Aphyosemion australe. Classification (NCBI taxonomy): domain Eukaryota; kingdom Metazoa; phylum Chordata; class Actinopteri; order Cyprinodontiformes; family Nothobranchiidae; genus Aphyosemion; species Aphyosemion australe. The sequence continues at coordinate 3,773,501 of SSNS01000010.1, read as the reverse complement.
GCGGAAAAATTCTGAAAATATGAATGTTTATTCACCTGTGACTGGAGGAGTATAAAAATACGCAGCAAGCGTTTTATTTGTGGACGGAAATTATAGGAAACGTGGGTTTAGAGGTGGCGAGTGCATGAAGAGGTAGAGGAGAATGAGGGACAAATTTGTCAGTGTTTAAAAGTCTCTGAAAGGCAAAACAACACGATATAAACTATAGTAAATGCACTTGAACTGGATACATGACGGGATACCCCAGAAAAGCAATATGCTCTCTGTTGTGCTGGCGGGGAATTGCTTTACAACACACTTCAGGTGATGGAGAAGTCTGAAGGCAAAATGTCTCCGTCAATGTGTGTGTGTGTGTGTGTGTGTGTGTGTGTGTGTGTGTGTGTGTGTGTGTGTGTGTGTGTGTGTGTGTGTGTCTCTCCCTTGCAGAGCTGATGGAGAAGCATATATTAGGTCGGAGGGACCGGTGGCGCCACTGTACGGCAGGCCCCGCCCCTGTCAGTGCACCCCAGGGCAGCTGTAGCAACATTGTTGTGTTGTGAAGCGCCTTGGGGGGTTGTAGAACCCTAAGAAGGCGCTATACAAATACAGGCCATTTACCATTTATTTACCATTTAGGCAAGTCTGGTATTTCTTATGAGGAAATGACAATATAACATAGTAAAAATGTCCAAAAAGTGGATTTTCATGATATGGAACCTTTAAATCTGAATCTTTGAAGTTTTTACGAGCTATTCTTGTTGAGTTGTAACCTGATTTCTGCAGAATAGGGGATTAGTCTTTGTGCATTTGAACATTTGAGTTGTAAAACATCAGACTAATTGCTTGGTTGGTTGTTTAATTTATTAATGTTTTGTTTAAACGAGCATCTTCACCTTCAGCTGTCTGGTTTGTTGGGAAGGTGAGAGGACGTGGATCCTGTAGCTGCAGCTCATGCACACCAACGCTGCCGCTGACATGTGGAACCTAAATGAGAAATCTTGACATGTGACATATGATGAGTACGTGTTGAAAAGTGAATCTGCTTGTTGCTTCAGGTGTCTTTAGATGGCTCTCAAAGGAACTTTTAATTGGACATCCATTCACATATACATATATATAAGAACAAAATCAGAGAACTCTATTGATCGTCTGTGTGTGCCAAATAAAACCAGGACAGAGCTTCATGTGTGAGACTGAGCCTTATTTCCCACCTCCTAAGATTCTTTTATCTCTCCTCCTCCACAAGGCGGCTCATCCAATCCCAAGTCTCCTCTTTCACAACTGTTCTTTCTCACCTTTGTTTGTTTTCATCTTGTCTCAACACAAAATTTCACATGCATGCACACTGATTCGCAGGAATTCCAAGCATGTATTTATTCCTGCAGTGTCATGTTGTTCATTCACATATGACTGCAACCCTGAGGAGTGTGAGTGTTTTCTACACCCCGTGGACGCAGGATTGAGGAGGATGTGAGGCGATGTTGACACAGAGCTTAAAGGTTCAGTGCTTCATTTAATCTTAAACAAGACCTAGATAAACCTGACAAAGTTGCTACATTGTTTTAAACTAAGTGTTTTTACTTTGGCCTAAAACACAATAATGGTTAAAAAGAATGATTATTTCAGAATAAACATGAAACCGTAAGAGACCAATCTTGTCTTGTGATCTGTTGAAAGAATATGAGGCACTGGCAGAGGAGAGGTCCCTGTAGGAAATAAAGAAAAAATGGTTCAACAAAAAATTCAATATGAAAAAACATAGTTTAACAGACTGAATGTGCCATTCTGTTGTCATTTATAGTTTACATTTAAAAAAACAATAGATAGGGTTTTAAACTTGAATCTAGAGCTTTAAAGGGATTCTATGCAATTTTGGGTTGCTTTTAGCACCCCCTAGTGTCCATTTAGTAGAACCAAAAGTAAAACTTATCTCCTCATTGTGCGCTCATCTTTTTAACACCTTACAGTTTTTCTCGATTGCTAAGACACATTTCTTGAAAGATGCTCTCTCTTTCTCTAACTTGTGAACACAAAACCCAATTTTCAAGCTAAATCCCCAAAACTTCAGACTCTTCTAGCAAAACCAAACTTTCACCTCAAAACAGTTCAATCTGTGCTCAAAACTGAACTATGTTGTCAAATCGTGCCCCGAGTCAATCAAAATGACAGTGACTACTGAACAGTCACTAAACACTACATAGAAAAATAGAAAACACAATGCTCAGGACATGAAGCTGGAGAAATAAATGTTTAGGTGAAATGCATGTTGCAAAACAAAAATAACTGTGCATTTAGCATTTGTACATAAAGACAAAACTGAAATCTTGTGCATTTGACACTTACTGTAAGTACAGTAAGCTCATATACTAAAAATAAAGTACAAAAATATACAAATACTACTGTAAGTGCAAAGAGCAAAGATTCCAGTACGTACAGGTTGGCATATTATCCAGACACATTCAATGTTGATTACGTAGTGATATGCTGTAGTGGCCTAAATCACTTTTTCTGTATCACTTACTAAACTAGATCTATTTCTACAGAGGGGTTTTCAACTGGATGCAATGGAAAGACCCCATGAATACATCTACAAGGATGAAGCACTGTGTATGTTTCCTCACATCATTAGCCACAAGTGTGATCAAGTTTTAGTTGTTGTGTTCAAGTGGTGACACCAGTGCTTTACTTGTGATTGACGTTTGTCACCTGTGCTCACCAATATGCAGCACAGGTGCATCACAATGAAAATGTGTTGGCAAGTGGTGTCTAAACAGGTGAAACGTGCTGATGGTTTTACCAAAAGAGTGATTGATTCAATCAGTGGGTTCAAGCAACTGAGCATTTGGTTCAGACAACAGGGTTTAGTGTTTTAGGAACTGAGAAAAACTGTGATCTAACTGCTGAAATGTCTCCTCAGCCTTCATTAGTGTCTACAGGAGTGGTTCATCACTAAATCAAACAAATCAGCTGTGTTCATGATCTAAAACTTGCAGGAGGCATGCTGGAAGCAGAGTGCAGCGCCAGATTTGTCAGCTCCACTCTGAAGTTGCAAGTGCGGTATTCTGGCCACAGAGGGTGGTGGGGGTCTGATGCTGCGTTCACACCGGGCTTCAAACAACGCATACTTCATGCCGTTTTTGACGCCTATATATTTTTGACGTTGACGCAGCCTGCGTTGAAGCAGCTTGCGTTGGCGCAGCTTGCTTTGACGGTTGCGTCAGCCCCACCGGGAGGGGAAGGGAGGAAAGAGCGCGTGCGCGGCTCTCTGTTGCCGGATGTTTGTAACAATGGCGGATCGTTAACGTTGAAAAAACACTCACCCGACACGCCAAGTTCTCCAGCAACCTTCCTCCAAGCAAGGTCCTTTTTATTCCGATCTCGGTAGGCGTAGCAGGTCGGGTCATACAGTTCACGGTGGTTACAAACAGCTACGATCAGTTTGTCCTCCATTGCTGAATGAATTCGCCTTCTTCCCTCGCTCTGCTGTGGCGTATCAACTCGCGCTCTGATTGGTTGACGCTTGTAAAGCGACGCCGAAAGTTCAGCTAGCTGAACTTGCTTGACGTTTGCGTTGCAAGCGTTGGGCGCGTCAAAGCTTGATACTTTTCACGCTTTTCAAGCTTTGACGCTTGCGTCAAAGCTTGAAAAGCGTGAAAAGTATCAAGCTTTGACGCGCCCAACGCTCACAAAGCGACGCAGGGACGTTGAAGCAGCTCTGACGCGCCTTACCATAGACTTAACATTGAAACTTGACGCTGGCGACGCAAACGTCAAAGCCCGGTGTGAACGCAGCATGAGTGACATTTCATTAACCCTGTAAAGGGTCGCTTTAGCACATACTGGCTCAAGAGCTTTGTCAGTTCTGACAAAGCTCCTCAGATGAGAAGCAGAACGTCTTCAAGAACCCAAAGAAGTCCAGTTGCCTTCATTTGAACTCCTTTGCTAATAAGTTACAAACTCCTTGTTTTCCTACAACATGTACAGTACAGGCCAAACGTTTGGACACACCTTCTCATTCAATGTCTGTTCTTTATTTTCATGATCATTTACATTGGTAGATTCTCACTGAAGGCATCATAACTATGAATGAACACATGTGGAGTTATGTACTTAACAAAAACAGGTGAAATAACTGAAAACATCTTTTATTTTATATTTTCTTCAAAATAGCCACCCTTTGCTCTGATTACTGCTTTGCACACTCTTGGCATTCTCTCCATGAGCTTCAAGAGGTAGTCACTGAAATGGTTTTCCAACAGTCTTGAAGGAGTTCCCAGAGGTGTTTAGCACTTGTTGGCCCGTTTGCCTTCACTCTGCGGGCCAGCTCACCCCAAACCATCTCCATTGGGTTCAGGTCCGGTGACTGTGGAGGCCAGGTCATCTGCCGCAGCACTCCATCACTCCCCTTCTTGGTCAAATAGCCCTGATGCCTTCAGTGAGAATCTACCAATGGTCATGAAAATATAGAACACACATTGAATGAGAAGGTGTGTCCAAACCTTTGGCCTGTACTGTGCGTATTTGATTAAACTTTCCAAGTAGCATAAATGTAAACAAGCCTCAGATGACCTCCACCAATGTTGAACTGAGAAGAGATTCATCTGGAGGCATGGGTGGCTAACCTGATGACAGTGTAGATAACCTACTCACTCCTTCTCGTTGTGAAAGCTGAAATTCTGGACCCAACAGCTGATGTAAACAAATATCTATCAGTCAGTGTGCACTCACTTACCGGCCATCACGCTGTTTGCTTTCATTATAATCAGATTTCTTCCAGTGCAGGTTGTCATGAATGCATCAGATAATCAAAAAACAAGCAGACCACTTCTCCTAGTTCAATAATTCAGTTTCCTCTATAGCTCTCAGTTGTGAGCAGCTTCCTTTAGTGCTAATGCTATGTTGCTGATTTTCTATCATCCTAACACCTAAATGAAGTTGCAAAACCTTTTGCATTCCTTCTTATCAAACCGCCAGCATCCAGATCCTCATCCCAGTTCCTCCAGTTGGACTGGGAGTTCATGTGTATGATGATAGTGAGCACCTTCACTCCCGTCTTTCTTATCAGCTGAAGGATGGAGAAGTCCATCTAACAGGATTTAAGCTTGTCTCTGTGTTTATTTCTCTGATTGATTTTGTATATCTGTTGAACTTTGCTCCACACTGCACAGAGTAGTAGTGTTTCATGGTGTCTTTTACTTCAGATGATCTCCAGAAAGAAAATAGCACTTTAAATCAGCAGCAGCAGCTGTTTTGGCCATAATAGCAAAAGTTAAAACACAGTTTTTAAATTTGATTGTTTTTTTAATCGAGTAATGGTTGTTGAGCCAGTAAGATTAGTTTATTCTTTTCAACTGGAGTTAGTTTGGGTCACAAGTTTCTGCCACAGTTACTTTGGAGGTAAAAGGTTTGCTCAGCAGATGAACACATGGGTCTATGTATATGTACAAGTGTAACAGGGCTAACCACTAAATGTATGAAATCATTTACATAATCATAAACATCTGCATATAAAAGTATCAGCACCGTACTAAACTTAATGAAACAACTAAGAATATAAATTATGTTGACTAATTATATGTAAAAGTAACTTTTTGGAGAATAAACCAAGAAATTTAAAATTTTCTTCTGGGTTGTTGTAACTTAAAATAATGAAACCATAAACAAAAAAGAATATATATATATATATATATATATATATATATATATATATATATATATATATATATATATATATATATATATATATATATATATATATATATTTATATATATATATATATATATATATATATATATATAAGATTCTTTTTGCTGAATTAACAAAAAGAAAACATCACTACTATCCCATAATTTCACAAACTCAACAAAAGCAGGACTCTTCTAGCCAGAGATTTTGCTGAAGATTTTGGCCGAACCTCTGGACCAGCAAGCAGTTTATCTTAAATTTTATTAAACAAAATCATTTGTGTTTGGTTGCGTTATCCCTGATTGGTGCCAGACCCACTGAATTAGTCACAAAACTGTTTCCCATTCTCACAACAACAACAACATGTTGGGTAAAGTTTTCCTGTTTTTCTTGCCTGTAATAAAGTTTCTGTATGCTTGTCAAAATAAACACCAGAAACTTTCACATTTACTCACTTGTTATTCTTATCAGTCAACTTTACTCAAGATGTCCCGTTTAAAAACCAGATAATCACAGTTCTCAAAAACAAATTTAAAATATATTAAAATGCTATTTTTATTATGTATTGTGGGAGAAATTGTCTCAGTCTTGATACCCACACTGCAGCCTACGGTCCTCTATGAAGTGCACTTGGTGAAAGTGCATGTAAGGCTTTGATTATGTAGTAAACAAGTGTGCAAATAACTGCACAATTGTGACAGTGAGAATTGAGTCATTACCATGCCTTCATAAAAGAAAGAGGATGACGGTCGTTGTTTCTGCTAATTTGCTGCTTGAAATGATATTAAAACTAAATGATATTAAAACTAGTGAATACATTTCTGGCATGTCGTGTCAGAAAATACACACCAGCACCGTTATCAGTTAATAATATTTTTAAACAGACATGTCCAGAAGTCACGCTAGACATTTCTGTTGTCCATCATTTTGACCAACAAAAAAAATTGTCATGATTGATTTTCTTACCGTCGCTTTAATTTTTTAAATAATAGCAAACGAATAATCAATACTATTTTGTTTTTATTCATTTTAACAATGCAATTAAATGATTTAGCTTAAAGTAGGAACATGTCAGCTGCTGTGGCCAGAACGCTCTGTCTCACACCTTCCATCTGCTCCACAAAAACCTGACCTGGTCACCTGCTTGTGCGAAATCAAACATCTCCAGGGGTTTTGCTGAAGAGGCTGTAGATGGCCTCAGACAAACTCATGGCTGTTTAAATTTAGTTCTGGAGGTTGAATCTACACTCCACTGCCACACTAGAGGCTGAAATAACAAGTTTTAAAATCAGGGAACATTTTTCCAAATGAAATAACCAGAGGTCATCAAGAGTCCGCTGAAAGAAGAGTTTCCAGAGCTAGAAAGCACTCGCCTCAGCAGGAGGAAATCCTCCATCATGCACTTCTGTGGTTCTGCAGCGCTGGCCTGTGACCCACAAACGCACTCCGAGCTCCTGTCCACAGCTCTTCAGCAGCGAGACACATTGAGAATGGTGCAAGTGTGAGATAATGCTCAGATACTCTGATGGGAATCTTTTCTTGATTGATTTTGCTACCCCTGCGGTGTACTCTGTGTATAACGTGTAAAATGTCTGCGCTCTGCATGAGTCGGGGTGTGAATTGCTATCTGTCAAAATACCGGACAACCTTCAGATTTTTCTGTCATCATTTTAAAAAAACACTCAAATAAGTATAGATAACCGTGGAGGCGGAGTCAGGAAGTCCAGATCAGAGGAAACTGGGGAGGAGGAGGTGATTGCACCTGAACTGCAGCAGGGCATGACTGGAGCAAGGTAGGGACAGAGAATATGAACGTATGGGTGTTAGTGGCCCCAACAATAAACAACATGTTACTACTTGGTTTAAGATTATTACCATGTTGTTTTAATGAGAACCATGAAGAAGTACCCAATAAAAACCAGATTTGTAGAGTTTAATATGCTGATTTTTCCACCACATACTGTAAGGAGATTATGCTAATTCTTATTTCTCATTAACTTTTCTCTTCATGCTTCTAGGTTTCTTCCTTTGGGTGCATGTTTGGTAGGTTTCCTTCACTCCTCTGTCCTTAACTGGAAATCATTGTTCGTTTTAATGATTTTTGTTGTCGTGTAACACTCTATCTGACCATCTGCTGGAGGCTGAGAGGGAGGCACATGTTTTGGAGTCAGATCCCAGGGCTGCTGGAGCCTGCAAGATGTGTGCAACGTGGTTGTGAAAAAACACACAACATTCCCGTTTTTTGTAAACATTTTTGCAAAAACAAAATCACAAATAAAGGTTAGAGATCACGTTTTTTTTTAACAAAGTCATGTCAAACTTCTTAACACTCAAGTCTTAAGATTAGACATCCAACTCATTGTGTGGTTTCTTCTACATTTATCTACAAACTGATGTTTCCTGGCACTCTAGCAACATTTTATCATTAATAATCAAAGGAGTTTGGATTGAGGTTTGGGATAAACCGGGTGAGTGATTGAGGCCATTTACCGTAAAAAGCTCCAGATTGTCAGAGTTCAAAATCTTTTGAGATATACAGCAATCCTGAACGTAACTATGGGGGATTGTGTCCCACAGAGGAAGTTGTTTTCTGGTCTGCACAAAGATCTACATGTGTCAGTAATTCTGACAGCCTGGTTGGCTTTAAAACAAATACCTAGAAATGGTGAGATGCTGTAGCTGTTTACGCGTCAACGTCTGCAGGGTTCACTGGTCACAACTGAACAATGAATAATGTATCAAAACAAGTTTACATGGCTAAAAGTGTTTTTTTTTTACTTTTTAGAGCATGTAAATATAAAAGTGTGTTACAAGCTGAGTTTTGCTTTTACACACATTATAAAAGCTGTTATATTTGGCCGTGGAACACATGCATACAAGAGCATTAACCATCACAACAGTTTGTAAAAATCTAAAGTAAGTAAATATTTCTACAGAACTCTCAGAGAGTAAAAAAAACCTCAAACACACCAAGAGAAAACTCAAAAAGGTAGTAACTCAAATCTGAAAGCCAAAACGCATGCCTTTGTTTGTTCCACATTTTTGAAACAGGTGGATAAGAAAGCATATTTTCCTGCTGGCAGAGCTTAGAAGCAACCTGTCTGTTTGAATTTCCTGGCTCCACATTGGAAGCTGTAGATATGGTTGCACTGCAGAAAGCCGAGGCAACCACACTCCAATTAGACTGAGCTGCAGCGCGCCTTGATAGCTCTCTCAAACACATGGGACCAATATACATAAATGTGCATGTGTGTGTGTGTGTGTGCATGCATATGTGCATTGAACAGATCCATGCCTGGACAGGGCTACAGGATCCTAACAACGCTGAAGGAGCGTGCACGTTGTAGAAATCAAATAAAATCCATAACTTGGTTTGGTGGAATGCTGCAGAGGGACACAGGTCATGAAGCAAATGAAAACCATCTAGTTTAGACAGTGTGTGTGTGTGTGTGTGTGTGTGTGTGTGTGTGTGTGTGTGTGTGTGTGTGTGTGTGTGTGTGTGTGTGTGTGTGTGTGTGTGTGTGTGTGTGTGTGTGTGTGTGTGTGTAAAACTTGAGATGCAATAATTATAAATATCGATGCATGCAGACATAGACATCTGAACATTTGTGCATGGTCTGAGAGAGATGAAGTGAAATGAGCAGCTTGAGTAAATCATTTTAAGGTGCAGTAGATCAGTTGTTCCTAAACTTTTCAGCTTCAGATCCACACTATATCAAATGTCAAGTCTTTTGACCCCAGATATCTTTGATCTGACGACACAAACCTGCTTAAAAAGCTAAATAATTCAGAGCCAAGAGACCCACAGAGCCGTGGCTATCTCAAAGCTTCAGCTCATAATCACACATGTAGACAGTTTGGTTGAGTTTTCTAATGATAATGCTAGAACTATAGCTTTATTTCTGAAAATCATCTCATGACTCCTTGTGTAGTTCTTACTGACCCACAGTGGTGTCCTGACCCCAACTTTGGGAACCACAGCAGTAGATATCAGATCAGAGATGGAAGAAACGAGAGAGGATCAGTCATATAGGATTTAAATCCTTAATGCAGCTGAATCCAACAAAGCTTCTCTCGCACACCATTCTTGTTTTATTTATTTTTTTGTCAGAAAGAAAAAAATTGGGAATTCTGACTGAACTGCAACAGGTTCTATTTTAATATCATTCCAATTTTATCACATGGGGTCATGTGATAGTCGGTCACATGTGTACACACACACACACACACACACCAATTTCATGTTTTATGGGTGATGGTGGCAGAGGAGTTAAGTGGCCGCCTTGCAATCGGAAGGTCACAGGTTCGCGTCCCGCTCAGTCTGTTGCTGTCGTGTCCTTGGGCAAGAGACTTAACCCACCTTGCCTGCTGGTGGTGGTCAGACGGACTGGTGGCGCCAGTGCTCGGCAGCCTTGCCTCCGTCAGTGCGCCCCAGGGCAGCTGTAGCTACGATGTAGCTCATCCCCACCAGCGTGTGAATGTGTGGATGACTGATTGTGTTGGAATGGACAGAAAGTCAGAGACGTAGATAAAATTTAAAATATAACAATTTAAATAATTATAAAGTCTATCGTCTAAATTACCACACTGACCTTCAGCATGAATCCCTGTCAGAATCCCAGCAGGAGGCTCGGGCCAAACGTTTCTCATGGATGACTCATCCCAAAGGAGGAGTCGGACGCAGCAGCGTATTACCTCTCATCGGGAGTTGGAGCTGTGTTACTCAGCTCAACATGAGTTATTTTTCTTTTCTTTATTGCAGCATTTTTTAAATTTGACACACAAGCATCTTTACGACCGGTCCTGTGAAGTCTCCTATGAGTCAGCACCGCATTTAAGGGAGAGGATGAGTGAAGGTCCAGAACCTCTTCAGTGCTATTTAATCACTTGAAACAACAGCAACAACCATGTAATCCTACTCTCAAGACACCCCCTTTAGCTCTTTAACTCATCTTAATAATTGAGAATAAAGCTGATGGATGTGCTTAACAGCTGAAGGGAACAGGACCACTTACACGGCCCATCAATCTCAACCTGCAGGGGTGAGAACAAAAACAAGAAGCTCCTACATATCCCCGGGATCTGGGAACTTCAGCCAAAAACATCTTTTCAATGTGAGAGGATGCCAAGAAACAAAAGATGTGACAGTCGGGAGAGATTAAAGGGTACAAGAGTGTGTTGAGGTTTTATTTTTCAGAAGCATGTGGGGATCCTTTATTTTGTGAGATGTAAACATAAAGAAAAAGGGAGCTTGTTTATTGTGGAAGGAGAGAAGATGCACATTTCATTTCTTTAAATTCCAATCCGAATGTATCATCAGCGTCCTATCTGCTGTGGGATCTCAGAGCAGAGATAAGAGAGAACCACGAGTCCTGGCACCTACTGCGTCTTCCTTTTGTTTATGAACCAGAGAACATGCTGTGTTCTCAGTGTGCTCATTAAAATGTGATGATTCAGTAGTATCAGCCTTGTAAGGTCTGCTGTGACCTCTAACTTAGATTTTTCTGCCATGACACAGATTCCTACTGGCCACAGAGCAGGTTTCAGCCTCTATTTTTAATTACCAACATAATCACCTGTAATTTAAGTCACTTCTAAGTAGCTGCACATAAAAGCAGCATCTGAGGAAAATCAGAATCCCATTATCCCTATTTCACACCACATTTTTCATAGTAAGCACTTTGAAATGCTTCCCTTTGGTTGCATTATAAATGAACTGCGTCCCAGTTTGGCTGACCCTTAAGTTCCACCTCACACTGCTAGCTCACTTGCTCAGCTCCGCTCATTTAGGAGTAATTGTTGCGGTTTTAGGAGAACGATGCTAATCTTATTTCCTGGTTGTGCGTGATCCTGTCAACATCTTAATGATACGTGCTTTGTGTTGGGAAAAGTTGCTTTAACTTTGCCAGGTTTTGGTACATGCTGAATAACCCACACATGAGGGAAGGTTACTGGGGTAAAAAAGAGGAGAGAAAAGCAGGGAGGAACACCTGCTTGCAATTTTAAGGAAATGAGAGAGAAGTCCTAAATCTGGACGTGGCTGGCTGGCATCGCAGGACGGCCATGTTTTTCAGATCAGTCGAAAAACGTCTCTGGAGAGCAGGACGTTTTTGACCTTGAGAGTATGGATACCTTTAGGAACAGGAATGGAATAAACTTGCTGTTTTATTAATTCATATTCTCCAGATGTACATTCCAGGCCAAACTCCATGTGAAAGTGTTTGATTGGAGCTCAACTGTTAAAGATCAGATTTACTCATATTTTAATACATCTGAAGTGGTCTCTAGTGGGAATGAATGCCATGTAAGTCATTTGTGAGTCGTTCTCTGGGGGAAAAAGCTCAGATGTGCCTGTTTGAGGACGTATCTTTCAGCTGGAGGAGAAAGCTTCAGACGACAGGATTTAGAGTCTTATTTCCTGATATTTGGACATCTCGCCTCTGATTGGCTAACAGCAACGTGACTCTACCACTGACTGTTTGCTCTGCAACGTTGATGTTTTATCTCCACTAATAACACAAGCCTGGAGGAGTTCTGCTGTGTGGTGGATTTGCTAATGCTAACAGTTAGCTTCTACTAGCTGAGACGTGCTCTGCTGTTTCCTGGATGCTAAACCAACAACAGCCTTCCCTGTCGTGAGTCAAGATGGGTGAGTCCATGAATGTTAAGCGACAGCAGCTGTGTTTACATGGACACAAGTAATCAGATCAACTTTTCATTCTGATTGAGACGACTGGGTTATGCCAATTGTTAATCCGATCATGGTGCATCTAAACGCTTATTCCGATTGTGGCTCATTAGTGCGTATGTCAGTTACGTTGTACGTATACGTACATTACGTCGCCGCTTATGGAAGTTGGATAAAAGCATGGCGGGCGTGAAACAAAACTGGTCTGTTTCAGACACAAATGCGTTGCTAGATGTGCTTAAAGGACTAAAAATAAAACCACGCTCTGAAAAACATCGTACTGCTCCATTTTAACACGCACGCAGCCATGTTTGTTTACAGCGGAAGTACGCTGCTTCTTCTTCTACGACCTTTTTCGGTGTATTGGATCGTTCTGCGCATGACAAAATGATTTATTCCGATCGAACGTATGACGAATGTAAACACTTGACATGATCGGATTCATTTTTCCGGGGCCCATGTGCACAATTATATTTTAATCAGAATAACGATTGAATTAAAGACATTTTGCACATGTAGACGCAGCTAGTGTGACGTAGATCTGTCAGACCTATCTAACCGAGCATTTTTCTGTCTATTTTCTATCAGAAGCTAATGCAGCAGATAGGTGTAGAAGACTACTTCATGTTCAGCCTGCATGAAAAACTCAGAGTGAAATAATCATTCAAAAATGGCTTCTCAGTGAACCTGATTTTTTCTACACCAATATATAAAAGTTAGTTAGTTGTCCCTCTGAGGGCACCGTATGAATCATGTTTAGTTTTCCTGTAAATCATTAAACAAAATGATGATCAGATGTATGGGTTGCATGCAGATCGCATGTTCAACCACTGAAATGTAGAAGTCGGTCATTAAATCTCTAAATCCAAATGCTGCGGACCCCTCAGATCGTATCTGAGAAGCAGATTCTAGTTTGACGAACCCTTGTGGTTGAATTTCTGTTTGTATGAAATGTTTGTGTCCACATTCCCGGCATGTTTATTCAAGAACTCCGATCCTGTTGTAGATTTAAAAGTATAAGGGAACAGCATGAGGGAAGAGAAGCCACACTGATGCAGACTTTTAAGAGGCAGAACCAACTTTTGGTCACAGACACAGGCCCCACTTTGATGCATTGTTACGGGAGGAGAAATCCAAGGACGTCCATCTGTTTGTCCTCTCCTATGTTAAAGACGCATTGGACACAATGCTGCGCTCTCTCAGCTGAAGCTGTTCTATCTTGATGTGGCATTACAAGGATCACTGAAATGCACTTTTGTCTACATATAAATTTTATCCTTTACAGTCGAATAAAAGTCACCAATTAACCCATTTTGTTTTTTAAGTATGGGAGGAAAAAACCATAGTGGCTGGAGAAGATCTTTACGAATAAATGACACGACTCCAGCTGATCAGAATGAGTCTGGACTTGAGTTATTTATCACTTATGCACGCCTACCATGTAGTTAATCTACAGTTTTGTTATATTAGATCTCTAATCTTCCAAAAACCTTTCTTGTCTTTGGAATCTATTAATTTATTCAAACATGGTTTTCATTGTCATTTTTCCCTTCAGCATCGTCTCCTATCCCATAATAGTAAAGCTAAACTTTAAACTATACAAACAATTATACTATTGATCTTTAAAGGGGACCTAGGATGTGAACCAACATTTTCCTTGATGTTGTTGAATAAGACAGCTTGGGTGGTCAACAGTAGCATGCCAAAAAGTCAAAGCCGTGTTTGACCTACTTTTGATGTAAACTAGAAGTTGAAAAAGTCGAGAGAAAAACTTCTGATCTGAGAAAGCCTTCCTTAACACGTCATAAGGGGGAGCCACGCCTCCTCAAACCTGCATGTATCCAGTGTCTGAGGCCTTCTGGGGAAACCAACCAATCAGCAAGCAGCTCATTATCATAGTCATGTCCTGGCCGAGTGGGAGGGGTAAACAGCTCTTTCCACAGCAAGGCTGGTTTAGGGGGTTTAGAATGGTCTGTATCAGGGCTCCTGGGACAGATGAAAGCCAAAAGAACATTTCTGATGCTTTTTAGAGGCTCAAAGCTGTTTTAGATTGTTGATTAACTGCATTCTAGGACACCTTTAACAAATGTAAGACCAAGCATTTCTACCGCCACGGGTGTAGATCAAATATTAAAAGTGACGTTAGGTTCAGCTTCATTCAGTGTCACAAGTCTTTTTGTGTATGACTTACAGCGAAACCCACATGAAGCTTTAGCTCAATATTAGTCAAACTGACTCAAATAAATCTATTTTTGTGTCAATCAGCCCAGAAATCCAACATCAATCAAGCTTACGCAAACGTTAAACCACTGAACATTTCAATTATATACGTCTATATTTTATTATAATCTGCTCAGTACTTTATGACTAACAATTTCTGATCATTTCAACAAACTCCAACAAGAAGTACACTTGCAATCAAAGGGTTGACTCCAATGGAAAATGGTTAGCTTAACGGCTACGTTTGAGACAAACATGCTGCAGATCAGTTGAAGCTCAAAGTCTGTGTTGGTAATGACACTCGGCTCCTAAAACCTCAGGTTGTAGATTGAAACGCTTACAATTTACTGAGTTGTTGCTATTTATGTGTTAGTTTAAGTTAGCTAGCTGTGGCAGCCATCTTGAATCAAGTTGATTTTAAAAGTTCTAAAGGTTCACCGATGAGAAATTTCTGTGCATTTTAACAAAATCCATCCAGTGGTTCGAAAGAAATCTCTTGGGACAGACGCAGATCTCCTCCCCACCTGGAAGCGGATTCTCCACCATCCACGTGCTGAACTATGTGCACTTTTCATGGTGACTGCATTAGTTTACATTTCTCAGGTGGTGGACCACGTCCTGCAGCAGGGCCGCCGCCAGCAGCAACTCCACAGAGCAGCCCAACCTTTACCTGATAAGAAGCATCTTTAGAACAATGCATCCGATTGTGAGGAGGCTGAGGAGCCGTGCAGATGTGCACACGTTGAGCTGCAAGGAAGCAAACAGCTTTTTGCTTTTATTTATGCATTCCTTGTGTGGTGTGAGTGAAGCATCTGTCTGATAAGCCCTAAGAGCTGCAGGAAACTGTAATTAAACCCTGATCAGGTAGACGGTGTGGTATATATTTAGTGTGCACCATAATGCTTCCTGTAAACAAAAAGCATTTCAGGGGAATTTCTTTGACTTCTGATTTGTGAACGAGTGCTCTGTCTCTCAAATTATATATATAACCCCCATATGACCTGTTGGCTCATAATTCAGCACCGTGGACAGCGAAGAGAAATCATGCAAAACACAACATAAAACATAACCCTGACTTTTGTCTGATGAAGATGCTGCAATGTGCTGAAACCCAACGGCTTCCTGTATTCTGGCGAGTGCTGCAACCTTCACCTGCTGCTGCTTTAACAAGGATGTTTATGTCCCACCAGTATTTAGTCAGAGACATGTACACACGATCTGTAATCTGATGTGCTGGGCATTGTGGAGTTGTTGCTACAGTCAGATACCAGTTACTGTAAACAGGTTTCCACTCTCGGTGCTGCAGATCTCTGATGGCGTTATCAGTCAGACCACTTAAACACCAAGGGTCTGGGAACGCTGCGCTTCCTCATCGTTCCCCTTAAACCTTCACAAGATAAAGTCAGCGAGCTCCCCTCGTGGGACGACTAACACCAGTATACGAGTGAAGATGAAAGGATCGTCTTTCAGCACCAAACGGAAACAAACAAGGTAAAGAGCATGAGTGTACCTTTCACCCCTCATCCTTCTCCTCACCCCCTCTTCCTACGTGCTCTTTCTCCATCAGTCATAGGGGAGTCCTCCAAACCATCAAGTCAAGTGCCAAGTGCCGGCCGATGCCGTGATATTAGCTGTGATGTTGGAAGCTGCTCAGGAAGTTCTTACGTGAGGTACATGGGTTTTTCTGAACTGGATAAAAGCCAAGTTCTAATCAAACTCAGCCATCAAAGACATAACAGCATCCTATTGGTGCAGGGACGGACTTCACTGAACAGAGAAAAGCTAGAGTCAGTTTTCCTGGTCACGTAAACACCCCTGTAACCCAAATCGGTTCTTGTGACTATTGAAAGTTGTTGGAGAAATCATTCTTAATCGGAAAGCCCCTGTTCAAATTCTCTTGGGGTTTCCTGGGACACAATTAGAGCACATTGAAACAAATAGTATCACAGTGTTCCTGAAATGTTGGCTTGAACCGGATCTGATCAGCAAGCTGCCAACATTTTACTTCACTTCCTCATTTAACCTCTTTATAAGTAGATGGAAGACGATACAGAAAGCCTTGTGTCTCCTTAAAGTGGTACTTTACTCATATTTTAATACATTTGCGGCTGTCTCTAGTAGGAGCGAATGCCTTGTAAGTCGTAATGGGGGGGGGGGGGGGGGGGGGGGCACGGTGCGCCTGTTTCAGGAACTAGAAGTAAGCTACATTAGAGGAGAGCCGAACACCACAGGATTTGGAGTTTTATTTCCTGACATCTCTCCTCTGATTGGCTACCAGCATCCTGACTCTACCACTGACTCTGTTTGCTCTGCAACGTTGATGTTTTATCTCCACAAATAACACAAGCCTGGATGGTCAGGATACAATTATAAAGGATTGTGTATCTATGAGAAATCTACACATGCAGGAATAAACTCCTGTAGTGGACTGAATGATGACTTTTCTGACCGTAATCATGGAAAAACAACACACGAGTCATTTTTACACTTTTATTAAAAGAAAGCTTGGCAGTTTTGGCTTGTTTTTAGCACCCCCTAGTGTTTGTTAGCAAAAGCGATAGTAAAACATAGCTTTTCGCTGTGCGTTTTTCTTTTTAACACTTTAATCTAACTGCTGAAACGTTTCCTCAGCCTTCATTAGTGTCTACAGGAGCGGTTCATCACTAAATCAAACACATCAGCTGTTTTCATGATCTAAAACATGTAGGAAACATGCTGGAAGCAGACTGGAAGCAGACTGCAGTGTCATGTATGTAAGCAGGGAGCGGCCCGTCACTCTGAAGTTGCAAATGCGATATTCTGGTTACATGGCGGTGGGGGTCTGAGTGACATTTCATTCACCTTGTAAAGCAGGGGTGTTCAATTGCGGGCCTGGAGGGCCGGTATCCAGCACATTTTAGTGGTTTCTCTGCTCCAACACACTTGATTCAGTGGTTTAATCACCTGTGCAGCAGCTCATCAGGCTCTGCTGAAGCCTTTTAATTACCTGTTGATTGAAATCAGGTGTTGAAACAGAGTTAAAACTAAACCGTGCTGGATACCAGCCCTCCAGGACCGGAATTGAATACTCCTGCTGTAAAGGGTCATTTTAGCACATACTGGCTCAAGAAAATGATTTAAAAATATGAAAAAGTTGCATAATATGGCTTTAACAATGACAGGAGCCTCAGCAGCATGTGGAAGACCCATAGAATCACAGCAGAATGGCTCCTCCTCCTCCTGCTGGTCACCAGTTTGGTCCCATTTTAGAGTGAAGTGGCATCCCATTCCTCAACCAGGAATTTGTGAAGGTCAACCAGTTTGTTGGTGTTGGTCTCTGCTGCTGTCTTTCACCTGGCTGCACAAGTACACCACATTTTGAGGGCACCATCTACACATTCAGTCAAAAATGCCCCATTTATCCCTCAAATCTGAACAAACCCTATCCTGAATGCTTGTGGAACTATTACAGTGGTTTGAATTCAGTTCAGTTGTTCCACCACAACACTGTGAACCTTTAATTATCAGGGGAACCAGGCCTGGATGTTGAATTTATCCATTAAGTTCAGTTTAAAAATAACAAGCGTCTCATCTCTCCAGTTTTTTCATCCGTCTAACCTCTGCGTTGTTCCCCAAAGCCTTCGATATGTCCACAATCTCCCCATCAACTTCGTTCAGTGACATATGGAAGTCATGTTTATATGATAAAAGAAGGATCAAGATGAAAGTATGACACATCACTCCAGAGAGTTTCTCCTTGCTCTGCTGTTCACTCTTCTAATCAGGGAAGGACTTTGACTTCAAACAGTTCTCGTCCAGCCAGAGAAATGAAACACAGAAAAGCAAAGCAGCACCGAGGGATCGACTCAGTCTGTGCAACTCATAAAACAAAAAGGATTTTTTTTACAATCAGTAGTTTTCTGCTTAAGTCCCAAACTGATGTCAGACTTTTCTGCAGCTCAACTATTTCTGTTTCTCTGAGTTACTGCAGCCAAGTCTGGCCTCTGTTCTGCAGGGGATACAGCAATCAGATTTATTCCAAATCCGTCATGAATAAACGGGAGAGGATCATATATTCATTCTTCTTATCCAACTAGTGGGAAAGTTTCTGCTTTTAATTAGTGGAAAAACAACAGTTTAGTCTGGTTTACGCTCTCTTTTATAAACCTCCTCCAAGTCAAGAGCATGTAAATCGTCTGTTTCTGTTTCTGTCCTTCTGCTTCACCTGCTTTGTTTATTTGTTCTCACATTTTTCTGTGTCCAGCCTGAGGATCAACAGCTGACCTCAGCACCAAACGGATCCATCACAGGGAAACTAATGGGAACAGTTTTTGGTGGCAGCCAAATGCAGATAAAGTGATCGTGTCCTTGGGTTTCGTTGTTGTTTCTACATCAGCCAGCATGGAGGATCTCTCCTGGGAATGTGATCTGTTTCCTAAACGTGGAGCTGGTCCAGGAAGCAAACAGGCATGGTGGTTAGCTGGTGGCGAGTTCACAGCGTGAGTCTGTAACATAAGTCAACCTCAGCGCTCTGAAACCCAAACGAATGCTTACTACTAAAAATTCCAGGTGATGATAGTAAATGTTTCATCTATCATCATTCAGTGCAGCTTCTGTGTACGTTACTATGGCAACCCATCAAATTTGAGATTAGACTGGAAGTGCTTTGAAATGTTTTTTATAACCAAAAATGAAGAGAACTCATCAATATGTGATCATTTTTGGTCTTTTCATTTAGAACGGCTTCATTTTTTATAACCAAACATCTTATTCTGTAGCAAGCCGTCTGATCTATATGCATCTATATAATCTGGCCACGACCCATAGACAGAGCTTAGTCGTGGAATCTGCGGTTGTCTTTTTAAACTGTCATTATTACGCATTAATAAACAAAGGATCCCTTTATTAACGTTCCCCATATGTTAACTATTAAGTGTCTTTAAAGTTAGGACAAAGGGCCGGGGTGTGTCTGCTTAGTAATGCATTACTTAATATTAAGCTGTTCTTAATACTTTATTTATTAGTTTATTAATGCTTAAAACTGCACTAAGTAACATTAATAAAGGAACCCGTATTGTAAAGTGTTACCAAAGTCTTTCTCTGTTCTGCTGATGAGCTTTCAGGTGGAAGAGTTCCCAAAGGACATCATAAAAGAGTAATAATGTATATTGCATAAGAAATAAAGACGTATTTTCTTGTGACTTATGTCAATCGTTACTAACAGATATCTGAAGTCACAGGTGTTGTTTTGATCTTGTCCGTCATAAACTTTGTGTTGGTGTTAAATTAGCTGGACATGCATCAAGCATCTGTGCACCGTGTCTGTTCCACGAGTTGTTTGAGATCCCCTCCGGCACTGCACAGTCCCTGAACGGGCTTTAATAAAAACTCGCTTAAACCCTTCATCAATCAACTTTTAAAGGCAACCGTCGTCGACACTCACACTGAGATGTCCTGACTCGGTGTCTCTCGTTCACAGAAGGGGGTCATACTGCTGATTCCAAGCATGCCTTCCCTCCAGGACACCTCCTTCTCATCTCTCTCTCTCTCTCTCTCTCTCTCTCTCTCTCTCTCTCTCTCTCTCTCTCTCTCTCTCTCTCTCTCTCTCTCTCCTGCTAATTTAATGTTATGATTTCCTTTGCGCTCTAAGAGCATGTCTAAACGGCAGACGTTGATGAATGCACAGAAAGGATACGCTGCAGGTAGGATATGGTTACAAGCTAAGCTGGAGGAGCGGGATAAGAGGGAGGAATAGAGGGAGGGATGGTTTAAAAATGGGGGGGGTGGAGAGGGTCAGGATGTTTGTCTTCCAATCAGCCGTGACTCTGAGAGAAAGAGGAGCAGAGAGTGGGATGAGAGGAAGGAGGGTGAGAAGAGATGAGGGGAAGGAGAGATTACGAGCGGCTGCTGCTGCATCTTCTCTCAGCAGGTTAAAAGAGGGGATATGGAGAAGTTTTAAATACCTTACAGAGTTTTACCACGATGCAACATCACTAGGTGATGTTTTGCTTCGTTTTGCATGACTGTTATGAGCCAAAGAAGGAAGCAGAGATATGCAAATAAATAAACACTGTGTTCATGTGTGTCCTGTCTTCTTTTTGTTTATGTGTTTTGTGAGATGCTTCATAAAGTGTGTGTGTGTGTGCGTGTGTGTGTGCGTGTGCTACACAGCTCAGCGCATGCACCTCTAAGGGCATGTGCAGGGCAAAGGGAGTGTGTTCATGTGGGTGTGTAAACAAAGCCCAGCGCGCTGACACTCTGCCCCACGCTGAGGTGTTTATAAGTCCTGAGTGTGGAGATTCCCTCTGCAGCACTGAGGGTAATCGCCCTCAAAACCAATTAAACCAACACACACACACACACACTCAGAGGAATGCTGACTTGGAAAGGTCTCAAGTGTATTTTTTGGATGATGAGTAGAAATTCATTCATTTATGTTTTAACACACAAAGTGTGGTCATATATTAAAAGAATACACGTCTGCAAGGCTGTAAAAATGTATTTATTTAAAATCTGAATATTGAGTCACGATAACAGCAATATTTGTCTCTCAACACATGTAAACATGGCTCCTGCATATCATTCAGTTAGCTTATTATGTTTGAAAACAGCACCAAGAAATGTTGCTGTAGTTTGCCTTCATTGTGTATAAATATGTATATTGTGTATAAGTATTTATACTATGTATAAGTATTTATGCTGTGTATATGTATTTCAGAGACTTTTTTTTATATAAATGGCGGTTGACAAATTCAAAGGAAGTTGCATACTGACCAATCACAGGCTAGCACTCTCCTTAACTTCCAACAGACATTTAAAAAATTGGGCATGTCTCTGTCGATGTCAAAGGATCATGGCATTGCTCCAAGTGAGCACCCCACGGATCCAGCTATGCTCCCAACATGGAAGTGACAAAAATTGCAGTTCCAGTTCCAATTCCTGGCACCAGAAGTGACCAAATCCTCATTGACTCCTATGTTAAAAGTCATGACAACTCTGAGGGGGGTGAGTTTTTTTTGTAATTCCTCCGTTTAGGTGTAATTAAATGCTTGAAATTATGAATAATTAGATTTGATTGACAGGAAGCATGAGCGTCAGAGCTAGAGGCTAGCTTCAGGGAAGGAATTATTTGGACAAAGAGGGCTAGCTGTGGTATTGATTGCACTAACAGACCATCCAAGAAGTCTCTGCTTCATTTTTATCAGTAAGTAAAATGATTTTTCTATACTTGTTTTGCTGATTGAATGAGGGAAATGCTGTGCATTCATGTGCATTTAACATAACACTGCTTTATCAAAGATGGGTTGAAATATAACATGTTAGTGGGGCTAGTTGGTTAACAAAACTAGAGCTAGGTAAGCTAACAGAGGCAAGTGGAGGCTTCCGGGTTTTGCTGGTCCACCGCGGTCAAAAATCCGCGAGGTCGTCATTGCACAAAGGAGGTTTGCCGAGTTCCGGTACTATCTCTCCCTTTAACAGCGGCGGCCCTGCACTCAGACATCCCCAAATCTTTCACTACTTCCTCCCGGAGGCAGTCCAGCGAGGAGGGCGCCTGGCTTTTCCCGTCTCCTGACCGGAAACTACTGATGGACACAGCTGCCTTGGGGTGCACTGACGGAAACAAACATGCTGCTCCCGTTTCCTGGGGCAGCCAAGCCTGCAAGCTTTGGTTAGCTCGTAGCTACATTGGTTCAGTTTATGGGTGTCACTGTCAGCTATTTGCTCCCTCCCCCCACAGCCTCACTCTCAGCTCCACCTCTTTTCTCATTTTTGGATTGTCTGGGCGTTACGAGATGTGTGACACAGCCAGGTTGGCGGTGATGGGAACTGCCCCTTTTGCTTCAAATTATACATTATGAGAGAAATGAGCAGGCTATGTCCCTATGGCATATATGTCATATATGACATGACTATGGCATATATGGCTATGACATATATGGCTATGACATATATCTATGTCTATGTCTATCTATGTCTATGATCCACAGCTCTGCTGACGGAGGGGCATAGGCCAGGCTTTGGAAGTATAATTGTTCCGATTTTTAACCCTATTTTTTTTTTTTGCTTAGTCGCTCTAAAGATAATCTTATCAGATATTCCTGTGGTGTGGTGTGTTAAGTGCGCTCTGGTCTGCTCAGAAGCATGTTGGGACCACTCCCATATTATATCCAGGCTTTCAAACGTGTTTGCGTGTCTTGGTCTGATTTTTGAGGACAAACAATCATGCTGCCTGTTTTGACTCGCTAATCAGTGAGGTGACGGAAGCACGCTGTACGGCCCTCCTCCGCCAGTTTTTTACACCAAAAGTTTGTTTGATCCCAGAAGGTTTTGCAGGAGTTCTTGTCTAATCTGGGAATGTTCGTGCGTGAATTTGGTTTGTGTGTAGTTTGTCCATGTTGCTGTACGCCACACACAGTAGGACCGAATCTGGTACATCTGTGACTTTTTATCACCACGTCTGTGGTCTCTCATGTTTGGTAAATCAACTATTTAAAAAATCCTGCCGTGTGAACCAGCTCGAGTTAGGCAGTGGTTTATTTTGCAGCATTATTATGTCGTGAATTAATATTAAGTTCAAATGAATACCACAGTTTGAGACAGTCCCATCTTTGCATTATGTTGTTTGCTTGATTTGATCCAGTCTGAAGTTGATCTGCAGTTGTTTTAATTTCAGATGAAGAAATATTTCTCCTTCAGTTATTTGAAGCAGATATGATCACGTCAGAAAACCTAAACTCAAGTCAGCCCTCCCATCTTCCTCCCTCTTTGTTCTTTTTCAGAGTGTGTAGATGATTAAATGTTGCTGCGATCTGGTGAATGAAAACACAATCATCCAGGAAAAAGCAGAGTGACACAGCGAGCATGAAAAGCAGCTCTATGAAAAACCTTTTATTGCGCTCAAAGCTTCCACATGTTTTAGCGTTTAAAGACCTGAAACGGTCCGCAGCAAAGGTTCTTTATGACTCAAATGGTTTTTCTTCATCCATCAATATTACACCTTTGTTTCTCAGAGGAGGGTGCCAATTTGATTTTCCCCGTCTGGTGTTAAATATTGGTTCTGTTTGGAAACATGAAAAATACAGTGGAGACCATAAATCTCTCTCGGTGGGAAGCACACATGTTTTCATCTCCTGAGCCCAGTCGAGGCTGTGCTGCTAATCTGGTCTTGTAAAAAACGATTACAGTCTAATAACTAATAACTTTGATTTAACTCTTTATAGCAGACACATGAATCAAAGTATTCACTGTAGGACACTGGCGGTTATTTGTTCAGTTATTTGTTTTTGTCTATTGAATACGTAGCAAAGCTCACGAGTGTCAGACTTTTGGCCTTGGAGAGGGAGAGCAACGATGCCTTTGACAGAAGATTCACTGAGGATAATCCTTCTGAGGCTGAAGAGGCGGCGGCTAACCGCTGCTACTACAGTGTGTAATGTGATACGACACACCATGTATGCACGCTGCAAAAACATAGCTGCAGCTTTTGGTCCCTTGCTCTTGCAAAATCACTTTTTGGGTTTTGTTAAGGAGAATAAAATGGTCACACACACACACACACACACACCTGTTAATCATTTGAATATTCCAGTCCGTTTTTAATTTGTCATGTCTCTCACAGATGGGTGATTTCCACCGCGTCCCCTGGCTGATCAGCTCCAGCGTGTCTAATTCCAAGTCCCGTCTTGTTAAACTTATGATAATGTAAGGTAAGTGGTATTTCCGAGCCGACCGAGCCAACTCGTTTCAGTCACAATCAAGGATGAGACCAGCTGCTGCCAAATAAATCATCCAAGTACAACAAAGCTGTCCACATCGCCTGTGTCCAACAGCGGTCCCCCCTGAGTCTGCGCTGCATTAGCCTGCTTCAACCAGCCGCTCAAATGTTGCGTGTCTGCTTCTGTCCTCTGACCTGCATGAGAGTTCTTCTGAGGACAGCGAGCTCCACTGATTCAGATAGCGGTGAGGATGCCAAGAAGTCACAAACGCTTACATCAAGGTTCAATCAAAGTAATTAAAGGAAGAATTGTCCAAGCTGATACATCAAGACTCGCGGCATTTGGGGATTTTGCAGAATTGTTTTTGGGCTGAAGGCCAGGGTTTAGTTGGGCTGCGTCTTTTCAGGTCTGTGTGGACATGAATCAGTGTTTGGGCTGGGAGCAGTTAGACTGCTGCAAGGCCTCTGCTCACATCTGTGAAGGTAGACCCCTGTAGGTTTAGCAACATCACTTTGCAGAAGTGTTGTTTCTATTCTACATTACTCTTCAGACATCCTACTAAAGAAACTTACTTTATTTTGTATTATCATGTACTTTATTACTGACAGCATGACACAAAAATGCATAATTTTTCTAACTTCTCAAAATATACCAAACATAACACAGTTCACCAGGCTTAAAGTAGAGTTTTTCCTGTAAAAACAAGGTTACTTCCAAAGGAATTGTTGTCATTTCACTGACATAACGTCAACCAAAAAGTATTGTTTTCACTACTTCGGTCCTTAAAACTGATCGCCAACATCACCAATATTTTTTTTTTAAATTCAAATTTCTTTATATGATTTTTTATGTTTACAAGTTTTAGAAAATGTCTGGCTCTTCCAGAAACCACAGTTATTTCATTATCAGTGTGTGAGGCGTCATGAATCAGCTGAAAGAACTGAGTCGCTGGGCTCAGCTTTAGAGTAGAGCTGCTGCTCCTCCTCATTGAAAGGAGGAGGTTTGAAAGCGTCCTGCTCCCCAGAGGTTTTCTGGACACACCTCTCTGGAAGGAGACACCAGAGCTGACCCAGAACTTAGCGGTTTTCCCATTAAGCTTTTCTGGAATATCTGCATGGAATATTCAGAGCAGATTGACTCTGAAGCTGGGAATATACTTGCTTTTTTTCCTCGTGTTGATACTGGTACCTTCTCGTTCGCATGCTTGCTGCTGCACTGGATGTAGTACTGGAGGATTCCACTAGGGAGTGCAGTACAGAACTCAGACCGGATACAGAGTAGGGTACAAACTAAACAAACATGGCTACAATAGAAGAGATCAGCAGCTGGTTCATTTATAGATTACAACAGAAGAAAGGACAGCAGTGGCATCGTAGATAGTATGTAAGACCTCTAAACCAGAGACGGCAGGACATAGGTGTGTACGCCTTGCTGGTTTTGCAAAGTCCCCCCATTGGTTACTTGCATATTGAAGCTTGTGAACTTGTTGCGTTAAAGCTGCAATGGCAAATTTGGAAAACAAATTAGCTTAAAACATTTCTTTCATGCCTCTTAACAACCTTCTAACACAGTATAGCTATAAATATATTGTGGAGATAAAAAAAATAAAAAAGAATTAATAAAGTGGTTTTCTCACATTTGTCTAAAAACCTCCACCAATAACACGGCTGAGACCGAAAGCAACCATTGGACCATCCGGTAGTGGGTCTTAGCGAACCGCCGCACTTCCCTGGGTCCTCCACTCATTACTCACTCACGTATTTATCAACAGAACACCACTGGTGTGAGAGGTTCTCTGCTCAATAATATCAGAGAAGAAGAAACAGCTGCTACCACTTCAACTTTAGGACAAACTACCAGAGTCCCAAAAAGAAAAACACCATTTGAAGTCACGGACAACAAAAAACGTTTGAACCTAGAAAACGGCGACTGGTGTTTAGCGCTATCTCGTTTACTCTGGCATTGCAGGTGTCCGGTTCCAGCAGAAGCGTCTCAGGGAAGATACCTGAGGGGAGGGGTGAGTGTTTGCATTCAAAACCTAGCTTGTTCTGTAGATTCACTATAGCAGCTTTAATTTCAGAGAACACACTCAAACAACGCTTCAAACAAATGCAAGTTACGTGAAGCAGAGATGATGAATATGCGTGATCAAAGCCAAGTATAGTCCTGCCCTAATGATTTCATGTGGGTAGGGCTATCTGTGTGAAACCCACTTTTTAACAAAAGTCTTGGGCTTTTAACTAAATTTGTTTATAGAACAAATTGGTGGTTTTCAACTTCATGGATGGATGGACGGATGGACGGACGGACGGACGGACGGAGGGACGGACGGATGAATTTTTACCAGTGAAGAACCATAACAAGTGAAAACGACATAAACCATATTTAGGGTCGTGTTTCATCAGGTAGGAGACGATCTTCTGCACCTCCTCTAACTAAGTCACCGTGTGTCACAGACTCTCCGGCACAATTAGCCTACTGTGGCTTTTATATGGAGGCCGTTATCACAGGCTATAAACAGCCTCTGCAGCCAGCCGGCCCGTTCTGTGAGTCAGATGTAGGATCATTCATGTTTTACTGGCCTCATGTGCTTCACATGCAGACAGCATGTGTGTGTGTGTGTGTGTGTGTGTGTGTGTGTGTGTGTGTGTGTGTGTGTGTGTGTGTGTGTGTGTGTGTGCGTGTGTGCGTGCGTGCGTGCGTGCGTGCGTGCGTGTGCAGCTCTATAGGTTCACTCTGGGTGAACATTTCCAACCAGGAATCTCTTCAAAATAAAGAGTTAAAGCCAAAATCTTGTAGTTTTACCTGATTGTACCTTTGGGGCGTAATCATTTCTATTATAAAAATTACTTTCTTTAAAGATTTCCAGTTTCTTTGAGAGGTTTCATTTCATCACAGCAAAGGAACGCTGTCATTTTGACTTTATGCAAAGTTACTGTAGCTTTTAAATAACAGGGTTCAAATCAGTTGAAAATCTCATGCTGAGTGCTTAGAACTGATTAGATTAGACACAGTTCAGCCACATTAACTTTTAGGGACATACTTTTTTAATTTTGGGCTCAGCGGCCGTGCAGCACACAGACAAAGACACTCCCACTCTGGTCATTAGCAAGAATAAGCTTTGGCTTCAATTATGAAAACACCAGCCCTTGAGCCCGACCGTTTTATAGGTTCTGGGTGTTTTTATATGACTGCTTTTCAAACCTGAAATGGATTGCTTGAGCATAATCAACACTTGGTCATTTTAACAGCCACTGGCTTTTTTATTGCTATGAACAAGTCAGACAATAGAAAATCAGTCCATTCTGGGCCTTTTTAGGCCCCTGAGCAGTGCTGCATCAAGAGCTAGTAACACTAGAGAACACATTCCTGCCCAAAAGAATCGGATTTCCTTGACTCTGTTGCTGTAAAGCATTACATGCAGCGCTCAGACAGAAACGTGAAAAAAGGGTGGATGACATGCAGGAAATTACAGGCTGCTGCAAGGACCTCAACATCTGTATGTGGGGTGCACACTCCACTGGGTGAGTTATGGAGGCACCCTTTCATTAAATTATGACTGGGTCCAGCATTACGTTTGCTGGGAGGCATGGTGGTGTGATGGTTGATGCTACAGGAAAAGGGACTGTGGTTTGAACCCTTGCTGTGCACTTTGATTCTCAAGGAGAGGTTTTTTTTTTTTTGCTGGAGCTCCTGTTTCCTTCTACGGTCCAAACGAAAAGGATAAAGTGAGCTACTATGGGAAAGCAAATCCTAGAACGAGTGATTGAGACTTTAAATGAAAGACATTCCATCTCTTCGGCTCAGACCGTGAACTAAGAGGATGAAGATGGTGCACATTATCCAGGCTAAACATGCTATCAGCATGTTGGCATTGTTATGGTTAGCAGGCCGCTGTTTGATCGCTTGCACGGTTTCAGACCTGTAATCCTACTCTGAGGTCTGTCTGAATAACCGTGTGCCCACTTATACATGCAGTTTTGACTTCTTTTCTAATGGGAAGCAACTGAATGAACTCAGAACACCCCAGAAGTGGCTGACAGGTCTGCTGCTCCAAAGAACATTTTAGAGAAAAGAGACATCACTTCAGTGCCATAATGTTTGGATCATCTGAGAAGCTGTTTGCTGACGACTGAAACCACACTGTCTCAACAGTTTCTAAGATCCACGAGCCAGGATTAGCCGCTCTGGCTGAACACATGTGGTCAGCGCTGAGATATGCTGGAACAACCAAACTCTTTAGATTTTTTTTCTGTCCTGCGACTGGAACAACGTCTACATTCATTGTCTTTATGAAAAAGCGAATCCTCTTTGCCGTGGAGCTTGTGGAGGTTGCTCTGCTCGGGTGAGAAGCGAAGGGGTAAATTGCACTTTCACACATGTTGTAATTTAGGCTCTTTTCATTAGAACCCCCTTTTAGTTTGAGAGGAAATAGTTCGCTAGAAAAATAAATCTGGGGCCATCTGCCTTCTTTCAACTCTCTTTAGTGAGTAATCTTGAAGTTTCTCGGGGCGACTCCTGGACCATGTGTTCGGTAAAGTCAACAAAAATGATTTATAGTATTTGAATGATAAACTGGATTGCCCAAAGTGATGCAGTTGTTGCAAACTTCCATAATGATTAAAGAGTTCTGTGTCTTTCATGAGTGGATGCCTGACATGGGTCCCTGCAGGGATCACAGGACTGTCGGGGGCAGAAGGACCACAAAGAGCGGGGAGGATTTTATCAGGAAGCAAGAGGAAAGACTCCCCATGCAGATTAATAAAATAACCTCAAGGTTTCTTTATACGCACCCTGATCTTTACACTGTCCCTTACCCCCCCCCACCCCACCCCACACACAAAGAGAATATCCTCAGTCTACCCCACTTGTTGCCAAGCAACTACTGCAGGGTGGGGCCGAGGTGCCTGCAATGCCCTGATGATTAAAACTTCCTGGGTAGCGGTGTTGACCCCCAGCATGCCATCATTGTCTCCCTTAAGCTTCATGAGAATCATCGAGGTAAAAGACAAGAAAACATAGAAATGTTCTGACTTTTGTCAAGAAGTTCTGGTTCTGCTCACGTCTTTTCCTCCAGTTTGATGAGAATACAGCTCCATCTGCACCACCTGAGGATCACTGTCAGGTGGCTGCAGAGTCACTCTCTTCATAAAGTAAGGAGATGCATCTGTTCAGGTCACAGTGCATGGCTTGGTTTATTTAAAATCCTTCTGTTGAGTAAAATAATTACCACACATATGGTCAATATTAGAGGTGTGTACTGGCAGGAATCTGCCGATAAGATATGATGGGCTTGACACACGAGAGGCGACATTGCCTCTCCTCCATTTTCAATGAGACATGCACGACAAAACGATAATCGCGGGTCTCCCTCCTGCTAAGTGAAACATGCATGTGAAACTTTGCGCTCGTGCATGTGTCGTGCACACTCGAGCCAGTGACGCAATCCCAAAAAGTTGAAAAATTTCAACTTTTCATCTCTGTCGCTTGGACAAGGACCAATCAGCGGAGGTTTCATTGACTGACCAATGAGGGGACAGGATGCTTCTCAGTACATCTCCAGGGTAAACATGGAGGAAAAGTTAATACGTGCCGTGTCGGATTTCCCAGAGCTTTACAAGACTTCCCTTAACTCTAGCAAAACCTTGTGAGACTTCATATCTACTGCTTTTTCAACTCTGAACTGCTTTAATAACCCAAAATTCCCTCCAATCTGACGGCCAATCAAAACAATGGAAGACTCGCTATTCGCCCTGGAACAGAAGTGTCACTGGCTTTTGCCGCTGGCCGCTGCCGCATGTCACCTCCCGTGTGTCAGGTTATCAAAGCGATAGCAATTAGTTTCACTGTTCGCGATCATTTGTCGCCTCCCGTGTGTCGAGCCCATGAATAACAATACGGGGGCGATGATACAAATAAAGCCAGATGATATTTGTAATTTTTAGGACTGAATTTAAATGGAAAACTCAGGTTTCCAAGACACATTCAGTGTTACTGCGATATCTTGGTGTTCCATCAGAATGAAGTTGGTAAAACTGCTGCCACCTAGCAATCCAAGTTTGAATTACTCCATACAAAAGAAATGCATAAAAGTTTTGCATTTAAAGGTAGAATATGGAACATTTTATTAAAAAGCTATATTTTAAAAAATATAATACAGCCACGGGGCATTTAGAGGTGTGCAGAATGTATAGTTTTTCCTTTAAAAGGTATATTAAAAAAAATAATAATCAAAATTCTATTTTGACGGGCATGACACTGGGTTTATGTTTACATCTACAGCCACTAGAGGGCAAGGCGAGGCTGGGACTGTGGAAAATGGCAGACTTGACAAGTCAAGCAGCTGATTCTTAGCCCAGAAGATGTTCTAACGGTAAATACTGGTGTAAAATAAACTTATTAGTAGAAATTAGTCATTACCCTGTACGATTCATCACTGGACATGGTGCTGGCTGCTCACTTCACGTATCAGCAGTGAACCAACACCTCGACAGCTGGAAAATTTGTTATGTTGTTGCAATACCACCTCTAAACACTAGTTGTCACTATAGTGTCCGTGTTCCATGTTCAACCTTTAAATTCTCAAAAAACATTGATACACTGCTTTTACATGTTGATTCTGCATCAACATGAAATATTGTGATATTTCAGCGTATCGATATTTTATTACGTCCCAACTCAATAAAGTCAGGCCTGCTGTGGGTTTGGAACTTTAAGAAAGTAATCATTTGTACACCAGGGGGATGTTTGAGATTGGCTTTTTTACACATAACAGACATATCAATATAGTCTAACTCTTTGTTTCTGAGACTGATACAAACCAAAACCAATATAAATAACTGATACCAATGTATGGTTTAAAAAAAAGAAAAACTAAACCAGTTTAGGTAAATAACATCACGCATCTATCATGCATCCTTTAAAGAGACAATGTGTAGTTTTTACCATTAATCTCTGGAAATATCATTGAAATGTTGTTGAAAATGAGTTAAATGATGCCCAGTTGTTGAAAAATGTTGGCAGCTTCAGAACATATAACCATAAAAATCATAAAATACATTGGCACAGGTCTAAGTCTCTGGGCGACACCATATTAGACGCGATGTTTCCTTCTACGGGAGGACAAAATGTATTTACAGATTTGTAACAAGCAGTTACAAAACCTTCGCCATTCATAAACATTGTTGTTTTACACATTTACCTCTTCACTCGTTGCCAGTGATGAAAGGGAGTCTGGTGTGTTTGTCATTGTGCTGGAGGTTGAACAATCTGATGAAGTACTTGTTCTAAAATTGCACTCCCAGGGATTTTTGACCCTAATGGCCATCCATTAGTAAGATCTTACTGGAACACCAAAATACCGATTGCTTGCAATGATTTAGGTATGTTCTGCCCCCTATCGCCAGGAAAAATACACACATTTTAATGCCAATATCGTCCGACAATATTCAGCATCTCTGTTTTTAAATTTAGTCAATCCAATCCAAAATGGCTGCCACAGTTAGAAAGCACAAAAAACTCCAACACAGATCATGACACAGATATTAAGTAGAACTTTTATATTGTAAAGCCTTACATTTGTTTATTTCTAACACTGAATGTTGAAAACAAATCTTTTCTCCATTACTTTCTTCAAATGCTAATAGATCTCACAGAATCTTACAACTCGTCTCACCGTCTATTTTCTATCAGAGGCTAATGCAGGAGATAGGTGTAGGAGACTATTTTCATGTTCAGCCTGCATGAAAAACTCAAAGTGACTGATTATAATCAGAAATAATCATTAAAAATGTTTTTTTTTAATTGAAGTACCACTTTAAGGTTACCTCACATGGGACGAAGACCTCACAGTGACATAAAAATGGCCACGATGCATGATGTCTTTGCAGAGTTCTATCAAAGTTTTAAAAAATGCATATTCTCCTCCGGCAGTAAGTCGGGCTCGTTTCCGGTGAGAGTTGGACTCCGCCAAGGCTGCCCTTTGTCACCGATTCTGTTCATAACTTTTATGGACAGAATTTCTAGGTGCAGCCAAGGTGGTGAGGGGATCCGTTTTGGTGGCCTAAGGATCAGGTCTCTGCTTTTTGCAGATGATGTGGTCCTGTTGGCTTCGTCAGAACGTGATATCCGGCTTTCGCTGGAGCAGTTCGCAGCCGGGTGTGAAGCAGCTGGGATGAAAATCAGCTCCTCTAAATCCGAGACCATGGTCTTGAGTCGGAAAAGGGTAGAATGCCTTCTCCAGGTCAGGGACGAGGTCCTGCCCCAAGTGGAGGAGTTTAAGTATCTCGGGGTCTTGTTCACGAGTGAGGGAAGGGTGGAGCGTGAGATCGACAGGCGGATTGGTGCTGCATCTGCAGTGATGGGGGCGTTGTACCGGTCTGTCGTGGTGAAGAGAGAGCTGAGTCGAAAGGCGAAGCTCTCAATTTACCGGTCGATCTACGTTCCTACCCTCACCTATGGTCACGAGCTTTGGGTAGTGACCGAAAGAACGAGATCGCGGATACAAGCGGCCGAAATGAGTTTTCTTCGCAGGGTGGCTGGGCTCTCCCTTAGAGATAGGGTGAGGAGCTCGGTCATCCGGGAGGGGCTCGGAGTAGACCCGCTGCTCCTCCACATCGAGAGGAGCCAGTTGAGGTGGCTCGGGCATCTGATTAGGATGCCTCCTGGACGCCTCCCTGGTGAGGTTTTCCGGGCACGTCCAACCGGGAGGAGACCCAAAGGAAGACCCAGGACACGCTGGAGAGATTATGTCTCTCGGCTGGCCTGGGAACGCCTTGGGATTCCCCCGGAGGAGCTGGCCCAAGTGGCTGGGGAGAGTGCGGTCTGGGCTTCCCTCCTTAGGCTGCTGCCCCCGCGACCCGACTCCGGATAAGCGGGAGAAAATGGATGGATATTCTCCTCTACAAAGGGTTATGTTGGCTTATCAACCTAAAAGTAAACGAACAGGGTTCTAACAGGGTGGGAGATGAGTCTCCCCAAGGCTTGGGTCTTTAGAGGGTGGGTGGAAGACGAGTCCTGACTCTCTGACAGGTCTTCAGTCTTTAACAGAGACGTCTAAATCAAATTTCAGGTCTTTAGAGGGTGAGTCCAAGTCAAACCTCCAGTCTCTGAGCTGAAGGTCTCAGACTCGAGTCGAGCCCCCTCTCAGGATGACGTGAATCTTTCATTAGTGGTAGTTTTGACTTCATGCACACGAATAAACTCAGTAACCTTCTCTTTGACCTTCCCTGGTGGTCAGCTTTCTCTCAGTGTGTGCAGCTGACAGCTCACAGTGATCTTCTGTCCTCTACCTTCTCAATCCATCCTAATATAAAGTGATCCCTTCAATTACTCCAGCACACACACACACACACACACACACACACACACACACACACACACACACACACACACACACACCTGTCTGATCCTTGTTTATATTACTTTAATCCCTTTTGTCTGTCTGAATAACAGAATCAGAACAATCCCCTCGTGTTTATTAGAATATCTGGATCCTGCATGTGTGTGTGCGTACATGCATGCCCGTGTGTGTGTGTGTTGGTCAGCTTTCATAACCTCAGTGCCGTGTCACTGTTTCACTGTGGTTGCTTCATGCTGGGGTAATGTATGTGCTGGGAATTTTGCAGCCCTAATAGATGCACCGTCCGTAAAACCTGCTCATAATGCCACAGACTTGTGTTTTCACAGACCCCAGTGAGGCATGTGTTATCAATAGCTGTCCACGCTGAGCCCGGCCTAATTCATAAGCTGATGACAGCACCGCGGATCAACATTGTCACTGTCATCTGGGAATTTTATGAGTCATAGGCGAGGGGAACGAACAGTTTGGAGATCAGAGGTCTGAGCTGTGTGTTGTCCTGGTATGTTCACCGCTCCGATGCAGCGGAGGATTACGGACACGGCATTCCTGACAAGGTGGAGGTTAATAGATGTTTTTGCAGTGTCACATGGTTATAATGCAGCAGATATCTGCTTTATTGGATGATAGCTCTATTTATAGCTAATACTCAGGATTGATTACATGTTATACACTTTAACTCCAGCCTTTCAAGTTCTATAATTCCTCTTGGAGGTGATTTAATTAGATGTTCTAAAATCAACAATGACAACTGCGTACATGGTAGGCTGAGTCAACAGCAGACAGAAACCAATCTTTCTCTCAGGAACAGACAAAACGTTGAATCAAAGAGCAGGAAATATCTGTGCTGACTAGTGCAGTTGTGTTTTCAAATAACCACAGAAATAAAATTTTGATGTAAAACTGACAACAGAGTAAAATCTCATCAAATAAGAGTTGCAGAAATTCATCCTCTCATTTTCCACCTCTTATCCAGGGTCGGATCATGGAAGTATCAAATCCAGACGACTCTTTCTTACATCTTTACAAATTTGACATTTTATTGTGAAATCTTCAACATGAGTTTGTAATTGTAGCTCGTCAGTCTGGTCAGAACTCCATTTGCTCAAAAGCCAACAGGTAAAGGTAAGAGATGTTCATCCCATAACCTCAGTTCAGACTTCTATCCTATACAGGAAGTAGACTTTCTAAATATCTTAAAGCTCACTTTTTAGTGGTTATAAGTTTTATTCACGTTTCCAAACTTTCAAACCCAAAAAGCCAAAGAGACTTGATTGTAAACATAAGAGTGATGTGTGTGCTGGAACACTTAGGCTTTGTGTCACCGAGCACGGCGTAAAGAAAACCCCCACGCTTCGTGTTCGCTGAGAGAAAAATCTAAATTAGATTACGGCCAAAACGAGACAAGATGTAGTTAAAAAAAAGAACTTGTAGTCTACATCCATCTTGCTCGGCTGGATTTATGCACCTGCCAGACTTCATTTACAGGTGTCGACTGATTCTCTCACTGGACGGTCACAGGGACTGACCAAGTGACCTTAACCTTCCACACCCCTGTGCCATACACCCCCCAACACACACACACACACACACACACACACACACACACACACACACACACACACACACACGCTCCTATCCCTGGGGGCCGGTGGTGGAGCTTGTTCAGACTGGGACAACAAAGACACGCATTATTCTTCTATATCCCTTAGACCAGACTCAGGAAAGGGGGGGGGGGGGGGGGGTGCTTCATAATTCATCGTCATTGTTCATCAAAATATTTAGGATATTTTTTTTCATTCTTTGCAGCCATGTAAGCTGCACACAAGCGTACGTGTGATATGTGAGATTATAATAGCAGCCTCGCAGTGGAGGTGTTTACACCAGAGTCTATTAGAGTGACGTGTGTTGGTCACATTATGCTGCTCCTAATATCCTTGGCAGAGTTTAGCTGAGGCGGTCTGCCTGCTGAGAGGTGAAAGGGTTTATAACAATGCATCAATCTCTGTTATGGCTCAGTGTCCTGGTCCTGAGTTAGCACAGGGCACACGGCGACGTCTTCCCATAAAGAAGAAAAATCCCACAACTGTGTTTGCAGCACAGAGACTGATGGAAGACCAGAAGCCAGTGAGGAAAAGCACTGGAGTCGTGCATGCTGTACCCCCCCCCAACATCAACACTCCAGTTAGACAAATGAGGCTTCAGCCCCTCCCTCCTGCCTCCACTGTGCTGTAGTCTCCAGAGGCCGCAGCTCATTTCCAGTGAGAATTTATCCTGCTATCCCTGCATTTGCTGCTTCTGCGTTTCTTCTAGTTTCTGCGTGCAAAATCAGTTTTAATTGTTCTAAATGTTTTTTTTTGTCAGACAACTTTATATTTGCACCCATCAGAGACAGGTCACGTCACAACCCACTGATGCTCTGATTTGTCTCCTCTGAATGCTTTTATGGAGCTAACGCCCCCTACAGGTGACATCATGAGATGCTCCTGCTTTTTTCTGCATCTCAACATCCCTGCAGCTCAAACTCTGTGCAACTCGTCTACATCTGACAGTTACATGTGTAAGAGGACTAAGAGAAAAGCAGAGAAGATCAAGGAGCAGCAGAGACAAATGCATTATTATTGTTCTACTGTGGAGTTTTCTGTCATTCAAAGAGAAGAAAACCTGTAAGCAACTTTGGAGCCGAGGGGCGACACTCAGGTTCTGTCTTTTAAATATAAATAATAAATATTTTGTTCATCCAGACTTTTTATTATAGAATAAATACCATCAGAGGAGAAAAATAAAGATCAGGACTGAGAGAAGCGCGGAGCACCTCTCTCTCTCTCTCTCTCTCTCTCTCTCTCTCTCTCTCTCTCTCTCTCTCTCTCTCTCTCTCTGGGGTGGGGGGGCATGCCCTCTAAATAAACTTTAGAGAGGGGGGCGAGAGAGACAGCAGAAGGCTGAAGTCATCAGCAGCAGGCGGGGAGTGAATGAGTCCCGCACGCAAAGCAAAAGCCTGAAAGTGCGGAGCTTTTCTTTGGTTCGGATGCGGCTCCGTTGCAGCGAGAAGGAGGAGGTCCCGGTTTGGCAGCAGAACCAGAACGGGGGTTTTACTGGTGCCGATCCTGTAATGGGTTTTCCTCCAGCTGATGCTGAGATGAAGCCCTCGGGGCGCCTGCTTTAGTCTCCACACGGTCAAAACGCGCACCGGAGCGCACGGCGCATCTCCACTCAGAGAGACCCGGAGAGGGGAGCCAGTCTGGACGTTCAACAAATGGATTTAAAACACCTGACTGTTTGGCGATCTGGCTGAAATCTCTGTTTTTTAACACCTGAGCTGTGAATCTGATTTGTTCGTGCGCGCAACAGATGTCAGAGGAGCGTTTACGTGCGTCCGGCTGCGTTCTGAAGGGAATGTTCTTCATCACCGAGAGGATAGCGGATCACTGACTCAGCCTGGCCTTCTTGGCACATATGTGGACCTTATCCAGGATGTTAGAGTCGAAACGGCCCAGGCATCATTGGGCCACCGTGCACTACCACCACCACATAACACCACACAGCTGGGCGTCCTGCTGCGTTTAGGATCTGTCCCGCAGCCTCTGCCTCTTTTATTGGGGGGTAAAGAAAACGCGGAGAGAGAATAAAAAAAGTTTTTGGTGAACATTAACATTGGCTTTATCTCCTCTCTGGGCTACTATGCAATTACAACTGATCTCCTTTGTTTTGATCATCTTGCACTGCATGGATTACACTGGTTGTCAGCCGAACAGCAGCTCCAGGCACCGGCAGCATAAAC
This sequence comes from Aphyosemion australe, assembly GCA_006937985.1. Lineage (NCBI taxonomy): Eukaryota > Metazoa > Chordata > Actinopteri > Cyprinodontiformes > Nothobranchiidae > Aphyosemion > Aphyosemion australe. The sequence goes on along the minus strand of SSNS01000010.1, from coordinate 3,736,094 downwards.
GTGAGTAGGTTACCGCAACTTCATTTATTTTGTTTCTGGGCGTGATTTTGGGACAATTAAAGAAAAAATAGGTCAAAACTTACATTAAAATGTATTAAAACTTTATTATTCAGCATATTCGGATATTTAAATGCACTTTATTACAACTTCAGATTTCAGCAAACCTCAGAAAACACATTTAATCTAATGATTTTAACTTTTCTGATGAATTACTTTGAGTCATTTGTGCAATCACTTTGTAATTATATCTACATTTTAAAAACACACCAGGTCGGATAACACAAAATAACTTTCAGGGCATGTTTCTGTGGTTTTAGGGAAATCGGTGAATGTTTTATGTAATTCAATTAATTAAGGAAACACCTTTAATTAAGATTTCTGTCATTATTATTTCTAATTTCAATTCTAAAGCTTTAAATTTTGCCCTCGTGATTTTCATTCATTTCATGGCTTATGTGTAGCCTTTAATAGATTAAATTAGACGCGTTAATTAAATGTGGTGCCGCAGCTGATGCGCAACTGCCGCTCCGCGCGCGCAGACTCTCCTGCGTCGCTCTCTAGCGGCCAGAGCTGCAGAGTTCTCTGTCCCGTTATCAAAGCTGTGGATATTCACACTTTCTTTCCCATCTGTGGAGAGATAGAGCTCCTGCTGTGTTTATTTATTTATTTTGGCTGCAAACACCATAAATGATGTGTTCTGAGTCAAGTGGGTGCAGATTCGGATCCATCTTGATCTTGTAAAAAGCAAAGTTAATGCAAAACTGACAGCCGGCTGCACCGAAGGCAGGAGATGTTCCACACTCGCTCTGGTGGGATTTCACCTCCCATTTGTCTCCCTGAGGTCCAACATTGTGTCTCATTTCTTGGGCTATGACCAACTCCACCCCCGCCCCCATGACACTATAACATAAGTATCAATAAAGTGCATTTTCCTGCTCTGCCCACGCAGACTTTATCGCTGAGGGCCTCCAGATGTGCCCTGTGACTAACTCAGTTAGTGAAGAGCCGTGATAACTGGAATATTCCATGTTTCGCCCGCCAGGACGTCTGAAAACTGTCTGTGATTTACAATAATAGATCTTCGGAGTGATCTTTTTATCCGTGCCACCTGGGACTGGAAGTTCTCTCTTCTGGTTTGCTTTTGACCAGTGATTTAATTTCTAAACATTTTGGCTTTTCTTTCAAGGATTCTCATTTCACATTTTTTCCATCTTTTCTGTTTGTGTTTTGTGAAATTAGAGTATCAGTTGATCGCTGAAATAAACTTTAAAGTCTTAATTCTGAAGTCCATGATGGGATTTCCTCCCCCTCTGGGATGGCAGCGGAGTCAAACGAGAAGCAAAGCCCCAACACCTCCCCAATGACGCTCACACACTCACTCAGAAGAGATTAATCTGTCTGTTCTTCTGAGAATCCAAACTTCCTCCACGGATACAGATATCTAACCCTTTCAGATGTATCCGGGAGGATGGAGGGATTAGTTGGTGAAGGAGTACAGACCGTAAAGAGGAAAAAGGGGGGAGATGGAGTGAGTGAGGAGTCAATGACCATTAAGTTAACAAGCCAGAATTACAATGACACAGACAGAGCCCAAGTCCTAAACTTCCTGTGTGTGATGATGCCCCCAACAGGAATGAAGGTCCAGGCACGGACAGTGAATGGTGAATTAACAGCTATTGGTTTTAGTCATCTCTTTTCTATGAATCATCTTTATTCTTGAAGATCTGCTGGTATCACATGGGGTTTTGTTGGTGCATTATGCAAGAGGCCGCTGTCTGTCTGAGGTGCGTTTGGTACGCGGGGGAAGGCAGGCCCAAATTCCTGCATCTGAGGTTTCTGTGAATCAGGCCAGCTTGGCAGGAACACGTGTGGGCAAACGGACAACACTCGCAAAGACAGTCAAGATATTTCAAACAAAGTGTCCGTGATCTATGGTAAACTGGCAGCTAAACCGTGAACTGGAAAACACAGCAAGTGCAAGCCGCTGAGATGCCAAGACGGGAGAGAAAGAGCAAATTCTTGGGTGCTTAAGTTGTTTTTAATTTATCTACCATATGTGACTAGTGAGTTTTTTTTAAAACACAACTGGAAAAAAGAATGAATGCAATATGGGCCAATGAATATATATAAAAATATGAAACATACCATAGAGTGTTTACTGATGCAGGTGTGTCTGACTCATGTTGGTACCTGAGTTCATAGAGTCATTAGAAACACTCCTATAGTGTTAAAGCTTGTGCTGATGCTCTATTGTATGTTAGAGCATCACTTCCAAACAGGAGCAGAGTCTTCCACAGAGCTGTGAACATTTCTGACTTCTTCTATTTTTGCTTTTGTTTTTATAACTGAAAAATGCTGAATGAGATGTTTTTCTGGAGCATTTTTTGTCATATTGCATGAAATATTCTTCAAATACTGATATCAAAATTAAAACTTCTGTTCAAATGACCCATTTTAATCGTACAATCCTGGAAAAACCTCATCCAATCATGGCAAAAGCCTTGTTTCTAATGACTGAATTATGATCCATCATTCAAACTACCCCCTCACCCTCCCTCCCCCCTCTGTACATAACCTTCTCAACTTGGAGCAGCTGAACAGGAAGCAAAGTCAGAGTTGGGCTGCCTAAGGAGTTGTTTTACACACAGACGTCATGTATGTAGACACCCTGTGAACTGGCGCTGCCTATTGAAGCTGCCATAGTGGCCGGTCGCCATCTTGGATGGGTCTCCATTCGCCCTCAGTGCATTTATCTCTACTGAGGAAGGTGCTTACCCAACAAAAAAACGCATTTTAATATCAAAATCAGACATATGGTATGGCATGAGAAAATAAAATATAATATAATATATCCCAACAGGTAGGCTAGAAAAGTCCCAGAAAAGTCCCACGTGATCTATTTTCAATAGTGCGCCCGTTGTTGCAACCGTAGGCTGCAAAGAAAATGAGTATAGTTGGTCACTCTGTGTTGACTCTGTGTTGACTCCAGGAGAGTGAGAGACCCATCCAATATGGCGGTGACGCTGTTACGCTCTCCAGTGCCCAATGGGGCGTCTACATATTCATGTCTACGGTTTTACATGATCAGTTTGTTCTTATTGGGAAATGCTTAGGCGATGGACCTGATGTCTGTGAACGCAGCCTGTCTTGTGTCGACTGGCAGAGCAGTGTGTCTAATGTGCACGCTGGTGTGTGTATCGCCCTCCACAGAGGAGAGGGAGGAGAGCCAAGCCGAGGAGGTTTGAGTCGGGTTCCGGACGTTTTGACCTGTTTTCTGTGGGGTTTTCCCAGACTGTAGGTGGCACTTAGTTGCTGCCATTTTGAAGCATAAACCAAGAAAACTGCTTTGTTTTTCACCGTAAAAACACCACAGTATATTAGTTAGCATACTAAATTGTTAAATGGATAGGCGCATTACGTTAAAAATTATGGCAGAAAAGGTGGTAACAACAGATAGAAAATGTAAGATAAGGTTATGTTTTTATGGTTGACAGTATCCGCTGTGTCCGGTGTTGTAACATTTTCTGCGACCATTAAATTCAGTGATTTAAAAGGGAAGCCTGAGGAAAGGTTGTCGGACCTTAGATTTTTTTTTTTTCCAAAATGTATCTTGTTTGAATGGCTTTTTGTACGATCATACACTCCACCCAGATAACCTGAGTATGAACAAGACGCAGTTTGTTTTATGCTGATTACATTTGTTAAAGGGGAAATATTATGTAAAACTCACGTTTTGCATCCGTTTCTGCTGCCATGTGGGTCTCTACTGCCTCTATAAACACTCCAAACAGGAAAAAAACCCATCTGTCCATTAGCTTTCAGTGTTTGGTTTTAGGAATCCTGTGCCTAAAACAAGCCGTTTCAAAAAGTCCTGTATTGTGATGTCACAAATGGGGAAATTAGCATAGAACCGCCTCTCACCTCTCAAGGCTGGAGGAGCAGCAGCTCTACTCTAAGCCCCTCCATGATATCAGAGCTTCTCAGCTTATAGCAGCCTGAGTGGGAGATGGGTGGGCATGGTCAGCTCTAGCTTGGCTTCTTAAAGTGACAGATCACTGAAACGACTCATTTTGGAAGGTACTGAAACTGTCATCAATTAAACAGCTGAAATCACTGTATGTGAGGGATTCAGTCCAAAGAGCTTCATAAACATGTTTTGTATCAACCATGGAACTATTATAATTAAAAAAAAAAGTCACAACATGTCCCCTTTAATGAGAAAAGATCTAAACCAAGCCGGCTCAGTTTGAAAAGGTATTTGACCCCCTTGTTGAATCATGAATTAAATGTGTTTGATTACGTTTTTTGGAAAGCTGAATCCAGTTTCTCTAGCCACACCCAGGCTTGATTACTGCCAAACCTGTAAATGGTCCAACGTCTCGTGTCTTGTAACCTTTAAAAGTCTAAATCTTTCCTATTGGAGCATTAATCCAGGTGAGAAATCTGATAAAACTCCTTATGATGTAATAAACTGTTGCTGTTTTGTTTTTATTTTTGTCATTAAAAGTTCATTTATGTGATATTTTAATGTTTCCTGCATGATGCAGCTGACTCAGATTTCTTTAACATGATTTTTAGATTTGACTTATTTATAAAGAAAAGAACTATTACAATAACAACCACCATTCAAATCGTTCGACTTGATCCCTCCACAGAGCATATACTATTTTTACTGAACTGGGTGATCACCATTTTTAGCTGTGGTGGCCATCTTTAATCGTGCTGTTTCTTAAAATCTGTCACAAGATATTTTGCAAACATCATCACTCCCCTTTGGCCCTAAGGACGTGATAAAGTTTTTACCTCTAGCAGTAACAAAAGGAGTTGGGTGTGTTCGTATTCCAGCTGTGACAGTGAAAGTCGTCTGCTTGTGTCAACAGTGATGACGGGTGCAAGCTCAGCGTGCCAGCAGAGCGGCTGTCTGACCTGCTCCGACTACAACGGCTGTCTGTCCTGCAGGCCGCGCTTCTTCATGCATTTGGAGAGGATCGGGATGAAGCAGATCGGGGTGTGCATGACTTCCTGCCCTCCTGGCTTTCACGGAAACCGCTCCCCAGAGAGAAGCACCTGCACAAGTGAGTCACGATGAGCAACAACCTGGACACCATGGGTCTACAAATGTCTCAAAAATGTTAAAATAAAACATTTATTCACAAGCATCTCTTTTAAAATATAATCAAATAACATATTGTGATCTAGATTGACTGTTTAAAGTTGGTAACATTTGTAGATGGCTCTTTGAAAAACCTCAGTTTGAAGAAACAGAAATGACCTTATAGGTCCTACATCATACGTATTTAAAAAGGGGGACCACAGGGTGTGTTCCAACTACAGGGGGATCACACTCATGAGTCTCCCTGGTAAGGTCTATTCAGGGGTTCTGGAGAGGAGGGTCCGTCAGATTGTTGAACCTCAGCTCCAGGAGGAGCAATGTGGTTTTCATCCTGGCCGTGTGGAACACTGGACCAGCTCTGTACCTTTAGGGGGGTCCTGGAGGGTGCGTGGGAGTTCGCCCAACCAATCTACATGTGTTTTATGGATTTGGAAAAGGCGTTCAACCGTGTCCCTCAGGGAGCCCTGTGGGGGGTACTTTGAGAGTATGGGGTACCAGGCCACTTGATACGGGCTGTTAGGTGAGGTAAAGATGGAGTTGGAGATCGATAGGTGGATTGGTGCTGCGTCTGCAGTGATGCGGGTGTTGTACCAGTCCGTTGTGCTGAAGAGAGAGCTGAGCTGGAAAGGCGAAGCTCTCGATTTACCGGTCGATCTATGTCCCTACCCTCACCTATGGTCATGAGCTTTGGGTAGTGACCGAAAGAATGAGATCGTGGATACAAGCGGCCGAAATGAGTTTTCTTCACAGGGTGGCTGGGCTCTCCCTTAGAGATAGGGTGAGAGGCTCGGTCATCCAGGAGGGGCTCGGAGTAGATCTGCTGCTCCTCCACATAGAGAGGAACCAGTTGAGGTGGCTCGGACATCTGGTTAGGATGCCTCCTAGACGCCTCCCTGGTGAGGTTTTCCAGGCTCGTCCAACCGGGAGGAGACCTAAAGGAAGACCCAGGACACGCTGGAGGGACTATGTTTCTTGTCTGGCCAGAGAACGCCTTGGGATTCTCGTGGAGGAGCTGGCCCGCGTTGGCTGGGGAGAGGGAGGTCTGGGCCTCTCTGCTTAGGCTGCTGCCCCCGTGACCCGACCCTGGAAAAGCGAAGGAAAATGGATGGATGGATGGTCCTAAACCATGCAAAATCCACATTTTTTTAGCTTTTAACCATGTTTTATTGTTATTTCCTCATGAAAAATACCTATAAGCAGTTTCTGCTTCACACACATTTTCCTGTCTCAGCTGCAAATCTTAGCTGATGTGCCCAGCAGGCTGCATTCAGCTGGATGGGGTTGTTGCTACGTCATCATGACACGCTCCTCCCCATCCAGGTAGGCTCAAATCCAGATCGCTCCTCCCCTGGACTGTAAACACGCTCGGTCTATCTGTGTAGCTAGCAGGGAGTTTATTCTCCACAGCTGTTGTCATATAGGGAGGCTACAGTGGATCTGGAAGGTGTAAAATATGATACAGGCCCTTTAATGTCTAGTCATGGTAGGATCAAGTTCAAAAGGGACCACTGTGACTAGCCGTTAGCTCCTCAGTCCAGTAAGAACTTATCTGATTCTTCAAACTAAGATCATTAAAAATGCTACAACAGGTAAGAAAATAACTCTTTGTAGTTATTTCACAGATACCCACTTAGAAAAAAGGTTATTGAGTGTTTTAACCACTAATGTACCTGCAGGCGAGTCCTGATCCTTTAAATGGTTTAAATGTGCTTCTCTGACAGAGTGCAGGTCGGAGTGCGACTCCTGCTTCACCAAGAACTTCTGCACACGCTGCCGGGCGGGATTCTACCTTCACCTGGGCAAGTGCCAGGAGAGCTGCCCAGACGGCATGGTCCACAGTGATGCCCAGCGAGAGTGTGTTCCCGGTGAGTGTCCTGCTTTCACTTCAGTCTGGAACAGGACTTTCAGCTCCTGTTCATCCACATTCACCCCACATAGCATGTCCACGAAGATACTGAAGTCAGACTGTCTGCAGGGTGCCCTGCAGAGTGTGAGTCATGTGTGAACAGTGAAACGTGTGCACGGTGCCGGCCAGGTCTTTACCAGCTGAGCGGAAGGTGCTACCACGTCTGTCCAGATGACTACGAGCCCAATGACGAACTCATGGAGTGCACACCACAGGGTGAGTTCAGTGTGAGTGTGAGAAAGTGTCTGCTTTGTGCTCTCACCCCAGTTAGAAGCTGCAAAGAACTATTTTTCAAGTTGACACCATTTCCTATGTGTGTTTGTGCTATCAGTGCACTGTGAGGTGGGCGAGTGGAGCGAATGGAGCCCCTGCTCCAAGTCCGGAAGAACCTGTGGCTTCAAACGAGGCCAGGAGACCCGGACCAGGCAGGTCCTGCAGTATCCGTCACCTTTTGGCAAACCCTGCCCAGACATCTCTGAGATCAAAGAGTGCCTGGTCAAAAGGAGGAAATGCCCAGGTAAACTGTTTCTCCGTCTCTGGGATGTGTCAGGACCTAAGGCCCCTCTGGGCCAGCAGATGAACCCAGAACGTTGGTGGTCCAGTACTTAATAGTTGTCATGTTTGCTGCCAGCATCATATTTGTGACACATGGCATGATCTAAGGTCTGTATGACTTCCAGACCAAGCAGCCTGTCTTCTATTCAGGTCTGCGCCTGTTTGCTGAGAGGACTGTCATTGTGGCTAACGCGAGGACAGTGTGTGTGTGTGTGTGTGTGTGTGTGTGTGTGTGTGTGTGTGTGTGTGAGGGGGAACACATGTGTGATGTTGCAATGCTGTGTATTTTCCCACCAGAGCTCTTTAAACTGCAATGCCACTTGTGTGCACTGAGTAAACAGGGACCAGTGTGATTAATTCTAATGAACTGGGTGAAAACTGCTTTCAGACGTTGTTTTTTATATAAAATCTGTTGCCTGTAGAGTTTTTACGACTGCTTTGTGTTTTGTGTACTGTGTGTGTGTGGTTAGTGAGGTGGTTGGCGGCTTCGGCTGGTTGTTTTTTCACCGAGGTCCTGTAGTGTTAAATGACAGACTGCAGACAGGGTAGGAGGCTGAGATCCAGCCCCCGGGGGCCTCACACTTACAGAACAAACACTGTGTGTGTGTGTGTGTGTGTGTGTGTGTGTGTGTGTGTGTGTGTGTGTGTGTGTGTGTGTGTGTGTGTGTGTGTGTGTGTGTGTGTGATGCTGCAGAAAAGCAGTTGACTCTGGAGCTGAAACAGTCAGCTCAACATCAACATCCTCCCCTTGGGAGGCACGAGGCGACCGGGGGATCAGTGCTGGTTTATCCCCACAGCTGCCAACACACACACACACACACACACACACACACACGCACACACACACTGAAACACAAAAACCCGGTATTACTCTTGTGTTGGTGCTAGCAGCTACTGATCAAGCTGCAGACATGAACAGGGAGAGAAAGTGCTGTGTGTGTGTGTGTGAGAGTGTGTGAGAGTGTGTGTGTGTCCTTTGCCGTTTTTACCCAGTTGTCCGATCGCCACAGTGAATGGGAGCTAATTATCAGCCTCTCCTTCTCTGTTTACCTTCTGCACACGCTAGAGGGTCAGTGGCCCGACCTTCCAGAGCCCCAGTAATCCTCCAAGAGCGCTCCGACACTGATACATCCTCCTTCCCATCCTCTTCCTTTCCTCCTCTTTTGGGCTATCTCCTTTTGGCTTCTCCTCCCCCTTCTTGCTGCGTCTCCCTTTCCTGTACCTCTCCTCAGAATATTGTTTTTTGTCTTCCACAATCCTTTGCTCTTTTCTTTTATCTCATGATCACACTTACCCTAAGTCCTCTTTAGTTGTCTTTAGTTGCTCCCTAAACACGGTCTGATGTGTTTAAGAAAAACACCATTTTGATAAAGATGACAGACTCCACTTGAGCTTGTTTTAAATATCAAAATGTCAAATAATTAAAGAGTTTATCTGCAAAAACAGATAACTAGCTTTCAAAAATTGCAACTTTTTATTATTTACTTCTGGTAAAATCTGTAAAAATAAAGGTTGATGAGTTTGAAAAAAAATGGTTTCCATTTCTGCAAATGACCTCAAATACAGACTGAAAACTGTTTTTCCTCAATGGAAATATTTAAAGTGTGATTTTAATTCCACAAAATGCCTGACTGCTCAACTTATCCTCCTGAGTCCTGACGCTTTTACATTTTTCATTTTGTCCAGCTGGATTTTTAAAACCTCAAACTAAAACCTAAAATACATTATTGTACAAGTAGTGGTCCCAGAATTAAAAAAAATACTGTTTTGTAAATGATTACAAAAGAAAATGACAATTGAAAATAATTAAGGAAAACTTATTTATTCTGAACCCGTGCAGGGATGCAGGGTTTCAGGAGGGTTAACCCCCAGCCAGTGTCTGGTAGCTGGAGGAACATCTCCAGATTTCTAAATGTTACTGGAACTATTTTCACCAAATCACAAATAAAACGCAGCTGAAGCACTCATGCTGCTGGCAACATTCAGATTTTTGATGCAGAATTATTCTGATGCGTGTCTCACCTCCAGCTCTGATCATTCACCTTTATGGGGAAACTTTCAGTTTAACCCTTATTTGGGTTTTTAATTGCATTTTAAATCTTTAAGTATATTGAGCTCGCCATCATTCATCAACTCCTCTGATCGAGCCTCAGGAACAAACACCCAACCATGTTAACGCTCACTCAGATGGAGTATCATGCAGAAACATGCTGCTATACATGCAGTTAGGTGTGTGTGTGCGTGTGTGTGTTACTCACCCCCACAACCACAACCCCCTCCCTTGGGACATCCTGGCAGCCATGCGGGAGGCATTCCACTTGTGGGACAGCCCAAGGCCTTTAATCCCAGCCTGGCTCCCACCTAAAGCTCCCTGAACGACAGAACGCCTGCCACAGAGGATGTGCCACCATAAAACACACAGCGTTCCTCTAGCCGTGCACACACTTAGATAAACACTTCCTCTTACCCTCAGTGGCCCTCTGCTCTCATTTCATCTGGATCTGTCAGGTCCTCACGTCTCACTCTTTGGCTCATTTCTTACTCATTTTCCTCCCTAACATCCACACCAGCTGTGTATCAGTAAAGTTCCTCTCTGTGCTAACGACAGTTAAGTCCCCTCACAGATCAGCTAAGGCCTTGATCAAAGGACTTTGGGAGTCCAGGACTGTAAAGGGTTAAATGTTCAGCCAGATTTTTTAAATGGATTCCTAAATTTGACAAGAAGCCAGTAGAGAAGTGAGAACAGGGGTGATACGAGAGTGAAACAGGGTCTCTGTGAGAAGTCTTGCTGCTAAGTTGGGGATGAAAAATGGTTTTGGCTTGAGCAGGCATAAAGGGAGTTACAGTAGTCCAGGCACGATGACACGAATGCTTGAATTACAGTTTCTATTTGCTGAAAAGATACCAGCGTGCATGTTTTATAGCCTGGTAAGCCATCCCATATATGTGAATATATACTCTAGCTACGACCCATAGATGGATCTCAGTCGTGGGGCGGGATCTACGGTTGTCTTTCAAACTGTCTCTGCATGCTAACGTGACGTACTCACCGCTATGGATGTCAGTCAACGCGGCGGTCCACCATTCTCTGTTAAAGACGACTCAAATACATCCTTTTTCTAAATAAAGAACTTAAGTACCTCTATCTGCTCTTGACTCAAAGAAAAGCCCAAGTCTAAATAGTCCAAAGTTGATGCTAAAGCTGTTTCAAACGAGCCGCCGCCATCTTTGTTTCGCTCAACTGCATCATCCCGCCCACCAAACTGAAAGAGCGCTGTGATTGGAGCGCCACAAGACTGGTCTGGCCTGCTGAGGCTCCAATGGAGCGTGGCTAGACTGACATGCAGAGCAAAATCATTTTGCTTCGACTGCTGTCTGTCTAGATTTCTAAGCTACATGTTTTAGGAAAAGCCAGGTTTGGAGTTCAGGGTCAACAGGTTGTTTGGATCACCACGAAAAGTTAAAGCTAAAGACAAACCTGTTAATAAAACCAATTTCTTTCCATAACTTTCAGTCTTTGAGCAAAGCTACTGTTAGCCCAGTGAACATATGGGTAGTCAAAAATCCCAAACCCTTAATGTCTTTTTTTTAGCTCTTTTAATTGGTCTTACTTAAAAACATCAAGAAAAAATGGTTGATTAAATTTGCCGGAATACCAAAAGAGCCCAAACATGTCGCTATACTGTAGTAATTAAACGATATAAGGCTTTTAAAAAAAATAAACTTTAAAACTTACTCCTGTTTTCACCATGGCGGCTAATTAGATCAATAAGAGTCAATTAATTCAGTTCAGAAAAATGCTCTTCACCCCAAAAGCCTTTGAGACGAGTTTATTTCCTCGTCTATCTCAGCTGAGCTAACTCAGCTCCAAGTTCCTAACATCACTGGGAGATTTTTGTGTTCACAGGCCGCCTCCCTGCAAGTCTTTGCGTTCTGAAATGATTCTTGACACGCTGACGTTTTGGAATGTGCTATATGTCTTTTGACAATGTTCCAGAACTTCTAAAGGTGTCTCATGCAGGAACCGCTATACACACGTCAACACACAGTTTACAGAAAGCCCATCAGAAACGTTCCAGCTAACCAAATGCAGGCTGGTTTGATAAACACTGGCCTAATCATCTCAGCGCTGGCATGGATTAGGTTTCTCCTCTGGCTCAACAAAAGCACCGGGGCTACAGTATGACTAATCCACTGAACTTGTAAATAGTTATGGTGTTAGGACAGAGAAAACAATGAGGGCGAAGGGAACTTCCTGTGTTTATAGAGCGAGGGGGCATACCCTGGATGAGTCAGTGGACCAGACTACTCCATTCATCCATCCATCCATGAAACCACCTCCCTCCACTATCACTGATATGTCTGTTCTACTCAAAAGTTAACTAAAGCCTTCGTATTATCCGTTTCCTGTCCTCTCTCCCTGCAGGACGTCTAGATTAGACGCAGTAGACAGGGAGAGATTTAGAGTACAAAACGCACAGGTCAGACCTTGTTCCTGCTCCAAACTGAGACCTGGCTTGATTAATGCACATAGGCAGCGAGGTAAGGGGGCAAGCATCAAGCAGACAGAAGAGAGACAGATGTGTCTTTCCCCCCTCTCCCTGCGCCTGTGCCTACTGCCTACTTCAGCAGTTTCACAATCCCCACCCGGCCAGCCAGCAGCCGAGCAGGCCGTGCTGCTCCGTTCCACTCACACATGAGCGGCAGCCGTACAACAACAGGAAGGGCCTCCTCTGCTTTCGCTCGCAGCAGGTCCTATCTCCAGCCTCCCTGAGGGCAGATCTCAGTATTATCATTAATAACTGCGGCTCGAGCAGAGATAAACCTTCAGCATTCCAAAACGCTCCGTTTTGTTTATGAGATGGTGTTGCAAGAGCTGATAAATCTGGGAGGTTATTTAAAGGTTTTCTATTCTGGACAAAGGTCTGCTCATCACTGGAGGCAGAGCGCTGCAACAGCTGACTGACAGCAGGGCTTCTTTCTGTGGTTCAACACTGACACCTAGTGGTGAAGGAGCCACACTGCTCCTGGTGTTTGGAGCTTATGTTCCTTCAAACAAATGCATTTTTAGTTGAAATGTTTTTATCCATGCTTCAGTTTTATTTCAATGCTTATGAAATTCTGCCACGCATGCTGAGTAAATTCATCTTAACGATGGATATTTTCTCTTATCGGGCAACAAAATGACTTTTTGTTTCTTGATTTCATTAGGAGGACGGAGAAAGATTGAGCGAAACGGCAGAAGGAATCGCAACAACCGCAAAGACAAGGAGAGCCAGGAGGTGCGGCGGGAGAGGAAGAGGGACCGGGACAGGGATGTGGGAGAACGGGAAGACTCTGATAACAGGAACAAAACGGAGCACCGGCACCGCCGAGGCCACGACACAGAGACGGTGTCCCCCGAAGACAGGCCTGTGCAGTAGTGCTCAGGACAGACAACGTAAAACAGCTCCCCACCCTACATGCTTCACAGCACCCCACAACCCCCTCACCCATCGTTTGACCCCTTTGACCCCTCTCTACGGGGTGTTGCTGCTACCTGTACGAATTGAATAAACTGTTTATGCATCAGCGTTATGGGAAACATTCAGCCACTCTAGACTCTATGTCCCTGTGTCGTACGCTGGGGCCTGAACTCCTGCAGATCCGTGGCTCAGAGGCTCTCATCTGAAACGGACAGGAGACACCACTTTAGGGACGATGGTGGCTGTGAGGAGAGCTCTTGGCCTGATGGACTTGTGTGCTTGTTCATACGGTTATTTAATGGGGCTTAATGGTACAACATTGTGCATCTTGGGTTCTGAATGTAGATTTTATAGCATTATGTAGAACGAATGTTTATTATTATAATTGTTGTACCTGTTCTTTAGATTTCTTTATTCAGTGTAAAGTTTGTAAAGAAAAACTGAGTCTTTGCCAGCTTCACATTCAAACCACAGATAGAGGAGAGCCTGCATGCTGCGGTCAGGAAGGGTTTGTTCAGTGAAACCGGCTGATTGGATCCAGAAAAGTCTCCTTGTTCCTCTTGTGTTTATGGATTCTGTGCTCCAAATAAAACTCCTGGAACCAAAAACAACTGTCAAATAAAAGTGTAATGGTTTGTATCTGTGTTTATTCTGTTTTTTTTAAGGATAATCAGCTATAAAATGTTTCTCAACGCGAGCGGGGAAGGAACTGCTGCGTGTCATTAGCGGTGGACTCAGAGCTTAATCAGATTAGGAATTTTATAGCTGAACTTTCAACCTACAACCTATTTCCTTGTATTCCTGATAAACAAGCACACTTATTGTCATTGGCAGTAATGATTGTCCAGGTTTTATCATAATTTATTGCACTACGTTAAATTAGTGGTGCTTTGGGCTGAGGTTATTTTCAGGTTAAAATCCACAAGTTGTTGTTTCCCAGGGAAAAGTCCCATTCAAGTCTGTTTAAATACCTTCTGCAATGATTAGCTTATTTTCTCCTGCATTGTTTTCTTTTAATTTTAGGTAAAGAGGAAGCTAGAATGTTGATCAGTGAGCTCAAATACTTCAATTTATTCTCAACGTTTATTGCCCCACTTAATCCAGCTGACTGGTGAACAGAGAACTTTGGTTATTTTATCAAATTTTCCCAATTTTGTCAAAAATCTGATGGATTTAGTGCAAAATCATTGTGTTATGTTGCATAAATATTTTACACATTTGCTCCAAATAATTTTGTGCAGAAGGGAAAAAAAAGACAAGCATCTGAAAGCTAAACGATTTATTGGTGGAGTGAATATTTTGTTCATCAGCAACGACTGTGCATCAGTAGGCATGAAAGTATTTCCTCTTTGTTCACTCAGCAGAGGTCTACACAAATACAGGCTGTACATTAAATTAACAATCCTGACAAAACTTGAAGTTGCAAAGTAAATACGAGTCACAGTATTGTACAGACACTAGGTATAAGCACAGGATCGAGCCATGTTTGTAAAACTAAAGGGGAAACAATAGCTTAAAAACACGACCCTGCTGCCAAAACAAAGAAGAGGAACCCCTGACAGATCTTCAGTTACACTGATGCCTTAAGACTGAACATCCATCACAACTTTGGCTTCTGTTTACTTCATGTTAGCTGCAAAGTCCTCGCCTTTCTTGATTGAAGCCTTCAGCTCTCCGATGGCATCAGCCACCAGCTTCTCCTCAAAGGCTGACAGCTTTCCTAGCCCAAGGTTCTTCTCAATGCCGTTCTTGCCCAGAAGGAGAGGAGTGGAGAAATACTTGCACTCTGTCTCCTCAGACCTGACGAAGGCGCACTCCACCACACCTTCTTTTCCATTCATGGCATCCAGGACTGAGAAGGTAAATCGGGCGCCCGCATAGGCCATGGAGAGGGTGGCAGATCCCGCTCCCGCCTTGGCTTTCACCACTTCTGTGCCAGCCTCCTGGATTCTTTCTGTGAGGGCGGTCAGCTGGTCAGCAGGAAACTCTACTTTGGGTGTACACTGGGAAATCAGGGGGATGATGGTCTTCCCAGCATGACCACCAATGACTGGGACATTGACCCGAGCCGGATCTAGACCTTTGAGCTCAGCCACGAAGGTGTTGGCCCTGACAATGTCCAAGGTTGTGACACCAAACACTCTGTTGGGATTGTACACTCCATGCTTCTTCATGACCTCTGATGTAATGGGGATGGTGGAGTTCACGGGGTTGGCGATGATACAAATCACGGCTTCGGGGCAGGTGCGGGCGCAGGCGTCGGCCAAGGTGGCTACGATGGTGGCGTTGGTGTTGAACAGGTCATCGCGGGTCATGCCAGGTTTCCTGGGCACACCGGCGGGGATAACCACCACCTCGCAGCCCTGCAGAGCAGCGCTGAGCTGGTCGGGGCCTATGTAGCCGGTCACCTGGGCCCTGGTCTCGATGTGGCTGAGATCCGCCGCCACCCCGGGTGTGTGGGCGATATCATACAGGGAGAGGCGACTCACCAGAGGGCTGTTCTTGAGCAGCAGGGACAGCGGCTGGCCTATTCCGCCTGAAGCCCCTAGCACTGCCACTTTGGCGTTGTTGTGTGTAGAAGTGGACAGGCTCCGAGCGAGGCTCACGGTGGGTCTCACTGCGCGGGAAAACATCTTCTTGCTACTTCTTTATGCGGCTTGGTGGAGAAAACGAAAAGAAAACCTCAGGAGCCCCTCTCCTTTGTGACACCAACGTCCTCTAGCCACGAGCGAACAGGAAGACAGCCTACTTGACATGCGTGGAAAAGGTCGCGTGACAGGACGTTTGATTACGCAGGCGCGCAGCGTTAACGTCACCCCCTTTATCTCAGCTTCTTTTTCGGAGGAAAACAAAGCCAGTTAACGTTGAAAGTCGATTTATTAGCATCGTGAATGTGTTCTGTGTAACGAGTTGGAGCGCTGAAGAAGACGGCTGGGTCTAAAGAAATGGTCGGTATGTCATCGTTTTATTGTGAATTGTCTCGCGACTAAATGTTTTTTCTGTTTATGTCGCCTCGCTAATTTAAGCTAGCGCCGTCAAATGAACTCCGTCTACTTTCTGGAGCGAAAATGCAGCACTTAGCCCAGCCCAGCTGTAGATAACTACAGTCATTGTTCTGAAGGTTTATACAGCTGAAAAATGCGTCTGCGACGCTGTCGTTTTGTTTGTTTTGTTTGTACTCGGACCGCTAACAGGGGCTTTTCTCTGAACTATTGTCTGAACACTTTCCCTAATAAACTGTCACTCGTAAATAAATTCTGTAGGTGCGGATAAGAAGGTCGTTGTCTTCATGTGTCCGATCCTGAAGACAGCCGAGTCAAGTTACCATGAAGTGACACAGTTCGGTGATTGTAGTCGGTACAGAGCTTCCCTTTGTCTCTGGGTGACCTCTCAGATTTCACCTATAACCTAAGACGCACTTTACTATCAGGCTTACAGAAATAATAAACCTATTTGATCTACGATTTATCCACGCACCCTAGTATTATAAATCACTGTGCTCCTGTTAACAAAACGCTTTAAAATCCAATATAAACGCTTATTTACTAAATTACTTTTTGTGTGAAAACAACATAGGTAGATCTAGAAATAGAGATGAGGTAATAAATTAAGTAGCTCATCAAACAAAGAAATCACAAGTAAAACCATCAGATACTTAAATAAAGAGGTTTGTGTCTCAAGAAAAGAATTGAGAAAACCTTTTTGAAAGCCTGCAGGTTTATTGCCTAATATCATTTTAAAACATTACTAGTAGAGATCAACCGATATAGATGTTTTTTACGGCCGATGCTGATATATTGAGATCATTTTTAGCTTTTCCTGGCTGATATCTAGAGGTTTTCCACCTTATTTGCTTGCCAAAATGTCACTGATACCAGTGGATGCACCGCATTTCTAAACCGTAATCGGTTTTTGAACACTGAATTTAACCAACCATTGAATCTTAATTTTGTTTAACCAACGTTAATCAAACAAATCAATAAATATTAAGTATTTAAAACCAGTAAACAAAAAGAAACATCAGTTGTAAATAATGTTTCAGAGCATTTATTAAGCAGGTGTTTTTCAGGAACGTAAATAATAAACATTTAAATAAAATTCTGCAACAGCACAGGGCTGCCCGCGGATGTGCCTGACTTTTAAAAACCTGATAGACTTTTAAAATCTAAATCTAAAGAAGCGAAGGCCGACTTGAGCCTTTTGCTCTGTCGTGTACAGCCAAGCTAATGTGAAGAGAAAAAAATATTTCACTAACTGCCTGTTTCCTTTTAACAGCGGGAGGTTTGAAGGTCCAAAAACGTTCCTAATGATTCATCGGCATTAAAGCAACTTTGAGTAAGTATTAGTTCTGTATGAAAGTGATCCGTGTTTAAACTTCTCCAAAATAATGAAAATAATAGTTTTATAAACTCAAGGATTGTGTTCCAAGGTTAATACTACAGATCAGGACTTTCATGGTGTAATCGCTAACGTAGAAAAAGAGATTTTATTAATAATAATAATAAAAAGTGGTGTTTTTTAAAATGCTAATTTAAAGCTAATAAAATGTGATCAAAGTGGTGGTTTTGCTAATGTTTTTGTACAAAAATGTAGTCGACTAGATGTTTATTATGTAAATTTCACTTTTCTCCATCAACAAAAAGGTAAACCTCTTCCCTTCTTCTATACATACAATTCTCTCCTTTTCTTCAGCGCTTCTCAAGGATGGCTAGTTGTGGAGAGGTCGACCACTCTGTTGGCTCACTTCCGTCTAGTAAGAAAGGCAGCAGCAGCGGTGGTGGTGGTGGGAACAGTGCAGACTCATCGTGCTCTGGCTCCAGCAACTCATCCCCGGCTCTGTCGGTGCCAGAATGTGCCATCTGTCTGCAGAGCTGTGTCCACCCTGTCCAACTGCCGTGCCACCATGTCTTCTGCTTCCTGTGTGTGAAGGGAGCGTCCTGGCAGAGCAAACGCTGTGCTCTCTGCAGACAGGAAGTGCCGGACGACTTCTTGGAAAGACCTACCCTTCTCTCCCCGGAGGAGCTGAAGGCTTCGGCGGGAGGTCGGGGTGGAGCAGCGAGCGACCACGCGTGGTACTATGAGGGTCGCAACGGTTGGTGGCAGTATGATGAGCGAACCAGCCGCGAACTGGAGGACGCTTTCTCTAAGGGGAAGAAGACTGCTGAGATGCTGATAGCGGGGTTTTTGTACGTAGCTGACTTGGAGAACATGGTGCAGTATCGGCGCAACGAGCACGGCCGTAGACGCAAGATGAAGAGGGACGTTTTGGACATTCCCAAGAAAGGAGTTGCTGGACTGCGGTTGGACGCTGAGGCCGTTACCGGGCCAGCGAGTCGTGGAAACTCGGCAGATGGGGCTGATGCCTCAGTAGCAGGTTTACAACAGCAGGGCACAGTCGTCCCCCCCGCTGTTACGGCCTCCTCAGCTTCTGCCCGGCCTCCCACCTCCCTGGGGGGTCAGCCCGGCACCAGTTCTAGCCCCTCTCTGGAGGACGCTCTATCTCAGCTTGAAATCAGCCCCAGGCCCACGCCTTCTCACGACCGATCCGAGGCTGGGGAAGGAGAGGGAGAAGACGAGGAGGAAGAGGAGGAGACGTCACCTTCCCGGTCTTCTGACCCTCACACCTCCGTGGAGTCTGGTTCTGGAGACTGGAGCGACGATGAGGAAGAGGAGGGAGGGGATGTGGAGCTTTGGGAAGACTGGCCACGGAGACAAAGACTGACTCCAGAGGACAGAGCCCCCCCTCGTGCAGAGTCTGCCTCCCCCCCTCCGTCATCCAGCAGCAGCGGCAGGTCCAGAATGCCTGATGGCCAGTGCACAGTGACTGAGGTGTGAAGGGATCATTTCTAACATCAACACCAAAATGGCAACGTTCCACTCCGTTAATTTATTCCTGACTTCATGCTGTTCTTCACAGATCTGATTAATGGGGGGCTCTTTGGTACCGCACATTCTAACAGTACCAGGTTGAGCACTTACTCTGGATGTGGTCACTTTGTGTCGTCATAGAAACGAGCATCCAGCTGGAAGAGGGGTTAGCTCTGAAACGGGGTTACATCTTAGCACACAGGTAGATGCTTAGTGACGTTTACCACGAGTTCACTTCTCATCATTCAGTTAAGGTTTGTGTTTACACTTCATATCCAACTCCCAGAGGGAAGAAGGAATAACGGGGAAAGGATCCGAGTCGTTCCGATGAGCAGCTGCATCGTCATCCTCTAAACTTAGCTAATATAGCACACAGGAACGGGTTCATTAGAGTTCAAGTCTGGTCCCACAGAGAAATCCACCTTTCATAGCTTACTCCCGGCTTTCCTTCAAAATCCTCTAACTTAAACTTCAGAAAGGTGACCTAAGATGATCTGAATAGTGTTTTTAAGCGTGTCACTACAGGTTTTCAGGAGCCCACGTGGCCCGTTGTGCTCTGGATTTGATCTTCTGAAAGTCCACATTTTGCGGATCGATAACTGTCCATCATGCAAATGTCCACATATCTGATTTTAACAAAAATTTGATTTAATGTGAATTATCAGTGTTTTTCTTGTTTTTTTGTATAGCAGCTGAAGCTTCTTTAATGTTCTTATTGTTCCCAAGTAATAAAAGTTCTCAAGTGTACAGTTTTGTGATTTGTGTGTGTTTGAGACTGGTTCAGATGTTTCTGGTAGGCGGGATGAGAACTGATGCTTTGGGCTTCAGTTTTCCTCATTTCCTCGTGTGCATTTTCCTGTGGTGGTAAATCTTGTGTGTGACGTCTGAGGGAGGAGGATAAGGACACGCCGTTGTTAAAGGCCATCCTGCAGAAGCTGCAAGTGATATTTTTATATTTCTTACCTCATCTGCTTTTTGACTTTCCATTCTGATGAATGAAGTTTGTAATCAATTTACCTTTGTTACATGGTTTGTAATTTAAAAATAAACATTTCCATTTCATCATATTAATACATACTTGTGATCATTTCTGAAGATCTTTTAGGGAGGATTTTTACACGTTAATTCTTAACCAGAGCTGTTGCTGTGCCCGCCAGGTGGTGATGACTCTGGTCACCTGGTAGGTGTTTGATCATGTGACCACAGCGGGTGTCGAGCCAGGAAACGTGGATGAAATTAAGGTCAGCCAGCCTCGAGACCCAAACCTGCAACTCTTTGGACCGTCCACAATTTTTCTTAATAGCTTTGCTGTTTTAGTTTGTGCACATCTCTGCTTTTACTAATTAACGTCCTTTACAGAATGAAACGCAGACACTAAATCACAAATCATATTTTTAGTTTATATCTGTCCTGTCCAGAGGATGTCGTGCTCTGCCTCAGAGTCCATGTCCTGCAGTTGGACCTGGTATGGATGATCTACTCAAGACAGATCAGGGACATTTTAGATCAAAACTGCAACAAATTAGAATCTGTTTCTACAAAGAGCTGCAGTAAAGCTTTAAGCTTGTGCATAACGAGTGCTCTGAGAAATTTAGATTTATTTCTATTAACTTACAAAAGTAAAAGTGAACAGTCAAATTCACGTGAACACCCTCGATGCTCAAAACCGGATACAGTTTTATATTTACAAAAGATTTTTAGAGATGGGAGGAGTCTGACCTCTGACACAAACAAGACCAAACCACTCAAATATACTCCGATATTCCCCAGAGAGTTCCATCAGGGAGGCTTCTGATTGGCTCTGCAGCAGGACAACAACCTCCAGCGTCCCACCATTCACCAGGAGTTCATGCACAGAAAAACATGTTGTTTATTTTATAACATGACTCAGGACACCTCATCTATGTTTGGATTTGCTGTCCAGGGCCTCCAGATTAGCTGGGGCCCCCCACACTGTCCCAAATACATCCTTCTCCGTCCTGAGAGCCTCGGACAGAGGGAGCTCCCTTCCCGACAGCACCACTTTCTTCACAGCTTGGATCACTGGAGCGGGTCCTCCGGTGTAGCGACTGAGCCAGTTTTCAGCCTGCTGCAGGACGGTGTCCCCCCCCTCAGCTCCCCGATGGTCCACCAGGACTCCATCTGCCAGTCCCGTGTGCAAGCCCAGCTCAGAGTCCACTTTTACCGCCCCGCCCAGCAGCTTCAGAGCATTCTGGCTACCTACAAGGCGAACGAGTCGTGCTGAACCCCCCCAGCCTGGAACCAGACCCCTGTGTTTATGGATGAACTGGATCACACTGCCTGGTGCCATTAATCTACGAGACAGAGATGACAGTTAACGTGATGGATTAAGAACCACCAGATGGGATATTACAGTTGTTACCTAAAATCACAGGCAGTAGTGAGCTCCGCTCCTCCTCCTAACGCTTTCCCCTCCACAACAGCAGCAGAGACCAGAGGCAGCCTGCACCGAGGAAAACATCCTCTCAGCAAACCCTGGTCCTGCAGGTTACTGCAAAAACACTCAGCAGAGCTCTTACCTGAGCAGTCTTGTGAGAGTATTTTGCATGAACATGCACATTTTCATCCCATCCTACGAGAAAAGAAAAGATCTGAGGAATAAAACAGCAGAAGAGCAGCGTGGCCATCACAAACAATATGTGAGCGGTTGTTCCCTGTGCTACCTCCCGGCAGGATATCGCTCGGACAACGTTGAGGTCTGACCCGGAGCAGAAAGTTTCAGCTGCACCACGAACAATCAGGCTTTTTCCGTCTGTCCAGTTCTCCAGCTGGGTCACCTTCTCCTCCAGATCCACCATCATGCTGCCTGGCAGGAATTAGACTCAAAACTCAGACGTGGCCTAAAAGCTGCAGCTGTCAGGCAGCATTAAAGTGAGGTCAACATACCAGAGAAGGCATTCATGCGAGACGGGTTGTTGATGGTCATCACAGCTACGCCAGAGTCCTGCTTCAGCAGGTCTATGGAGCCTCCGGGAAAGGCCTCCAGCTTTTCTCTGATCTCATCGTGGCTGAAGCCGTGGACGCTGGAGTAAACACCGCCGTGGACCTGTCTCTGCAGCTGCCTTCAAGGAACACATCAGATGTGTGGTTTGAATAAGTAGAAAAGTCAAACTGTTGACAAGGAAAATGTCGCAGGACAAAGAGGGTAAACAGTGGTGTGGTTGTGCTGTGGAGAAAGTTGTATGTGTGCGTTTACGCAGATTATTTCACATTATAAACAAGTATCAGCCCCTCTGGGATTATCCTTTTTGTTTTTAAATCCTTAATGAATTCAGATTTCCTCAGGAACATTAATATTTCTGTATGAGTTACCTGATCCAGACGCCGCAGCAGAGGCTGCTCCTCACAGCACAGAGGATCATCCTGCTGATGAAAAAGGAACAAATGTTAGTTTTATTCACAACAATCACCCCACCAACACGACCTCGCTCACAACAGATGTGAGGAACTTTTCTAAATTTGATTTAGTTATTTAATCAAATAATTTAACAACGCATGTAAATGTGCTTCCATTGAGTTGATCTGAGTTTTCTAATATGAGTAAAGGAAGCTATCAGATCTAACTGTGAGGCACCTGGTGAGCTGCTTGATACCTGATTATGCAAAAAGTATTCTGATTACTTTATTAGTTCTCCTATTTATAGAAAGTAAGTAAAATATGTCCCCATATTAAACCTTTAAAATACTAAAAAACACCAGGTTGGTTATTAATGACACAAGATATGAGAGATATATATATATATATATATATATATATATATATATATATATATATATATATATATATATATATATGCGCATACATACATACTGTACATACACTGATGTGCTAATGTCTTTATGCAGCAGCAGTAAACATAACTGTAGTTATAGGGATTATGGCTAGTGTTTATCACTGCCTTTTTAACGTTTCTGGAGCTCAAGGTTAGTGGGTTAGGGTTAGGAGTTCACCAGGAAAACATCAAAGAACTTCTTGTTCTTTTTGTTAATAACACAAAATTAGCCAAGGTCAAGGCATTTAAAAAGAAAACAAGCTACTTTCCTAAAAAATCTCCCCTGCTGCGGTTATTGAAATGGGTCTCTTAAATAATAATCCTGACTAAAAATGCCTAACATCAACCAAAATGTCTAAAAGTCTGAAATTTAAAATAATATAAATCGGGTTTGTCTTCATTTTTTAATCCGCATAAAATAAACAGCAACGCACATTATATATTTACTAAAACGTTTGAATATTCTTAACATGACTTCAAAACAAATCTTAGCACCTACCTAGCTTAGTAGCGCTGCTGTGGTGTTGCACTAAATCTGCACGACCAGAAACTGAAGCTGGAGAGAATTTGGGCCGATGATGAGATATTAAGCTTGCCCACACGAGGGCGCCAAACACAAGGGAGATTCATGAAACATTTAATAAACCTACAAACTGCCTGAAGAAACGTGCTCATTATTATCACTCTGACAGACTACACCTTCATTAATCATTATTCAGCTTTGGGCATGGTCTGGTTATTGAACTTTTTCAGTTTTAACCAGACAAACCATACAAAACAACCACACATAACCACACAACATCAAACTTATCAACTGACCCTTTCAGACCTTGTCTGATCCTCTCCAGGTGCAAATGAGTCATAATTTCTACAATCGCTGTAAGTCTGAGGACAGGAATCCGTTGACTACCATCTGAAGCAGCATCCACTGTGACCACCCCAGTGGTTGCACAATTCCTGGAGAGTGCATCAAAAATAGGCCCCCAATATCCCTGGAATGTCAAGCAGGTCCAGAATATATGGAGAAGTGTGGCAGGTGCTGCCTGCAACATTCACAAGTTTTAACCAGTCTGGACAAATGAAAACGGTGTTTAAAACATCCAGACTGATCCGGTGGTGTGAGCTGAGGCGGGTGTAAACGTTACTCAAAACTTTCTTAGTAGATATCTGACAATCAAGATCTCATTGAGTAGAGTCTGAGACGAGCTACGGGGAAAACATTCAGAATTAGATTTAACAACGTGTCTCAGTTATAAATACCTAAAGATCTGAGAGTTGTAGATATGAATTTAGCCACTGGTTGTTCAAAAGAGCAAATGTTCCATCAACATGCATGTCCCAGAGAGAATTCATGCCTCTAGTGGCCCACCCAGGCCTCATCAGACACAGAGGGGCTAAACATGTGGTTCTTCATCACAGGGGCGGCAAACGATAATTCAGTGAGACCAAAGGACCGTCTACTGACTCCAGATATTATTTGTCTGGACTATGGGATGGCCGAGTATGAAGATATCAGCTTGAAAAGAGCAGTTGAAAGCAGATTATAGCCAGGGAAGGAGTAGCGACAAACGAATCCCTCTCTGCAACCACCCAGCGCATCATATCACGTAAAAACTAAAAGAAAAAGAACATCAAACAGGAATAAAAGTCTAAAATCTTATAGCTTCAGGTGCATGGACCCTGTGTTTACTACAAGGTTGAGGTCATTTTAGCCTGGAACACGTAACATGATGCCAAAAGGTGAGAGTTTTCTGAAGAGCAGAACAAAGTGTGAAATGTGTGGGGATCAAAACTCTCCAAACACAGACGCGCCTACATAGTTTTGGACTCATTGATATTTATTTAAGGCCACTCAAGATGGGTAAAACAAAAAATGAGAAAGCGGTGTAAACTGCTGGCTTTATCAGGGATAGCTGAGCAGACATCGTGAAGGAAAATGTGGAAAAGTTGAGCCTGAAACAGGTGGAGGATGAGGTGCTTCCTGTCCTGTGGTCTGGTTTATATCTACTGGGAACATAAATCTTTCACCTCTGTCCACACATCCTCCACCACTGTTGAAAACATTAATCCTGAAGAATAGATTGTATTAAATGATCGTGCATTGATTTTTTTGTTCAGCTTGAATCCTTCATGAGTTCATTACAAATATAAAGGAAATTCAACCAGGACCCTCCGCTCTGAACGTCAGTAACTCCATTTTAAAAGCCCACCTCTGGTCTATTTAAAAGAGGGGAAGGAATTCAGAAAAGGTTCTTCTTAGACAGGCATCCCAGACACGCTGTCTCCCGTTCCTGCTCTGCACAGCACATCAGCTCAGACAGCTACACCGCAACCTGTCCGTGCACATCACTCTGTCAACCTGAGGGACCCAGGCTTGTGACATCTGCACGATGAGTCGCGTGTGTGTGCTGTAAACTAATGCATCAGCACCCAGATCGATATGCAGCTGCCTTCTACAGGAAGTCAGGGAATGTGCTGCAGTCAGGAGGGCTTCAAAACCATGCAAAGAGATAAGAAATATCCCGCGTGCACATCCTGATCAAACGAGTCAGCTGCAGAATCTATTTCAGGACAAAAAGACTGGCTGAAGGTTCTGGGCGGGTGGAGGTTTTCCTGTGAGGAGTACTGGGCAGAGAACCAGACACCTACAGCTGTACCATCTATAGCAGTGTTTGTTGTCTTTATAAATCCCAGCTAACACTGTTTGTGTTTAATGGCATTGGAGGAAAGGAAATGTACAAAAATATACTTAGTGTGTACGGAAATAGATGCAAACCCTTCACTGAGTGCACTAGAAAGTCACTATTTCCATGGCCAAACAAATAAAGCTGTAAATTTCCCACAAAGCTGCATTCTTGGGTGGTGCAACAATACACTCACGTGTTTACAGCCTGAACGTAGCCCACGGTGGGTGGTTCTGTCAGAAAAACAGTCATTAGGTAACATTATGAATTCATTGTGTGAGCAGAGCTGATGATTATTGTTTAACTGACTCTGCAGCCGTCACCGAGGTTTCTTCATTCTGTCTCCTGTAGCTTCTGCGTCCAGAGCAGACACTCTGAGCTTGCATGATCGAGCACAGACCGTTGCAGAAAATTCTTTCCAGTGCTGTGATTTTAGCAACTGAAGAGCAGCCAGCTCTGGTTTTATAATAGCTTTAGCAGCTGGAGACCTGCAGACAGGAGGACAGGTCAGAGCTGCTCCTTCCCAACCTTGACACAGGAAAGCAGGACGAGACAGGCTCAGAGCCGGGCTGGGCGTCAGGAGAGAATGATAATATTTATATCTATATCAGCAGTGGGGTAAGATTTCCGGCACCACAACATGGATGCACCTGTTATTTTAGTCTGCACAGAGGGCCAGGTTTCAGGGTGAGGGAGGTCTGAGTGTGTGAACGGTACCGTGTCCCTTCATGTGTTCTTAAACATGGATGATGATGATTTACATGACGCAGCAGTAATAATTTGTATATCTTTACATTTACAGGAAAGAAATTAAAGTCCAAATTTAACATTTAAAGTCAGTGAAATTGAAAAAGCAAACAAAAAGAATCACAAAACTCTTTAAAGACCAAGTTCACTCGTTTTTCCAGCACATCTGCAGCGGTCTCTGGGATAAATGCTTCATGAATTAATCTCGGTGGTGGTGGGGGGGAAGCACTGGCGCTCCAGGAGTCTTACTAATATTCCTGATGTTTGCACATCTCGTCTGATTGGCTAACAGCAACACGACTCTACCACTGACTCCATTTGCTCTGCGACGATGTTTTATCTCCACAAATAACACAAGCCTGCTGTGTGGTGGAGTTGCTAATGCTAACGGTTAGCTTCTACTAGCCGAGACGTTCTCTGCTGTTTCCTGGACGCTAAACCAACAACAGCCTTCCCCGTCGTGAGTCAAGATGGGTGAGTCCATGAATGCTAATTTGACATTATGATGTGCAAACGTCCCATCCTAGCGTTCCCCCGTCTGTTTTCTATCAGGAGTTAATTCAGGAAATAGGTGTAGACTATTTTTATGCTCAGCCTGCATGAAAAACTACAGCTTCTAAGAGCCGATCTGGTTCCAGATGGCCATAGAACACCAAAGTGTCCACAGTTATGTAAGTTTTGAAGATATTGAGCTAAAATCTGATGCTTGGGAATCGTTTCCACACACACTCTGGATGCTGAGCTCATGCAAGATCCCACAATATTGTGCTTTTTGTTATTTTTGCAATTTGACCCAAAACTGTTGTAATTACATCGTTTTCTTTCATTATTAGATAGTTTTAGTTTAAAACTCTGGGCAGATGTGTGGAAAAAAAGGATGTTTTGACCCATCTTCACAAGGTAGAACATATTTTTAATATCGTGTGTCATGAACTGATCCCCTCTGACGTGCGTTTAATGTCTGACCTCCACGTAAAAAGAACAAACTGGGTCTTCCTGTCTCTGCTGTAACCCTTCAGCTGTCGTGTTGTTTGTCGCAGGGTGACATGAAGACAACAGAAACACATTAAGTCCTTATATTTATTATAGAAAACGAACAGAAAAGGCATCGTGATTCACCACCTTTTAGCGCTACAAAAACTGCACTACTTAGCCGAGTTAACATTCAGAAATATTAAAAGTTTAAAAAATGCTTCCCTCAAGTGTTTAAAGTGTGATACAAGCTCCTGTAAATCATGTTTTTAGGGACTCAGCAACAGAAAATGTGTTTTCACAAAACAGATTTGATTTAAACGGCGTGAGAAACCAGCCTTTGGTACGATGTTGTAGAAAAAAGGAAAAAATAACTCCAATTTTTGACGAAACTTAAACGGAACTAAATATTTTAGCTTGAATGAAACACGAGTGTAAAACAAATTGTTTTAGTCACAGGTAAGGTTCAGTCCAGGCATGTCCTGCAGAAGACCATCAATACGAGAGGAAGTCCTTTAAAATACTGAGTTCAGTGTGATGTCACGTGTGACATCACAATCTGTGTCTGAAGCACAAAAACTCATTAAAAACACAGATTACAACTTCTCTGAACTGAAAACCTGTTGATCCTTTTAAAAAGTACAAATCCAGTTAAGAGAGAGTAGTGAGGGATCTGTTATTAGTAGATCTGTAAGGCTACACTAGTCAAAGCTGAAATCCAGACCTGAGCGTAGGGTGGGCTTGCATCAGAGGCTCTAAAAGTCTTTAATCACATCTGATGATGCTGCAGCGCGGAGCCCGTTGGGTTAAATAAGGCCGTCCAGCTTCACTGATGCATCCATAACTGAAGCACTGCTGTGGTTATGCAGGCTGGATTTGGTTTATACAACAGAAAATACAAACAGTAAAGGCTTCTGGGTGAGGTCAGATGATGATGGTTTCCATGTGAAAGCTGTGTGAGTAAGTAAAGGAGGGGGAGTGCTTCTGCAGGGGGAAGGATGCGGGCACGACGGGAGTGCTGCGTGGGGAGGAGGAGGGGGAGGAGGTGGGTGAGCGGCTGGCCCATCGGGACGGGAGGCGACGGTTGGCCGGACGAGCCGGCCTCGAGAAGCTCCTCTGGACGGAGGAGGAGGAGACGGAGCGCTCTTCGTCTTCCTGTAGAGAAACAAGTGGATTAACGTTTAGGGTTATCACTCCGCTCTGGCTGCAACCAGACACACACTCACATACTTTACATTCTGTCACGAGCTCCAGCTGTGGTCTTCTGGATCCTAGGAGGAAAACGACAGGCACATTTCAAACGAGAACACAGCAGCACGCTCCTGAGACAAGCTCCAAGGGAAAAACAAACAACTTCCATGTGAGGCAGTTCCTCTGAATCATCAACGTTTTATCTCTGACGGTCACTAATGCGGGGCCCCTTAATGCGTTCCTCTCATGAGGTCGCCTAAAACTGCATCACAATCACTCCTGCAATGTCTTTAACATCTGCACGACCTTAGAGCAGAGTCTTTTCTTGGGCTCCGAGGGCGTTCAGTCAGCTGGCTGCTGTAGATGCTTCTGCAGTTACAACACTTCCACCTCGAGGCCTCATGGAAGGACTGAGCAGTGGTGTGGGCAGCAGACCACCTGCCTGGTTTTACACTTCACTGCTTGGAGCTGCAGAATGGCCCAGATCTTAATGAAGGCTTTGGCCTGCTTTTGTCTCTTAGCACATACCAGAAATAAACAACATTCCCACCAGGACTGTCCTCCGTCGGGAGCAACAGCTCAGCGTGTCAGAATGTCCTGGACCAAAACCAAGTTCACCCGGGCCTGCTAGGATAGGTTTACCATCTAAAATTCACTTAATCAGACAAAACAAAAAGAACGTCTTCACAGAGAGGAGAACAGGAGCCTCAACGTGAACTCACCTGCACTATAAGCAGAACCTCCTTCACCCCAGCAGGGCTGCTGCTGCTGGAGGACGTCTGCATCACAAGCAGAGGGTCCACGTCCAGCGTCTCCTCTTCAGCGGTGTTCTCCTCCGCTCCACAGCTGAAGTTAGAGCTCCTCTTGTTCTGCTGGGCCCGAGATGCGCTCTCGTAGTTTTTCAGAATCCGCTCCACGGCGCCGTAGTTAGACCGGGATCCCTCAGGCCGCGGGTACGCAGCGAGAGTGAGAGGCTTCCAGGGATGATCGCTCATCACTCGAGGAGCGAGTTTGGAGGAGTCTGAAGGGTGAGGAGAACCAGACCGGTGTCGTGGTTGGGCCACCTGGCTTCTTTTGTTCTCAGCACAGGAGAGCGGGTGAGAGGCAGCAGCTGTGGCCGTCTGAGGCGGTGATTCTTGGGGACTGTTAGAGTCCGTGTCTGCACGCTGACCCGGCGAGGTCTTTGCAGCCAAAGACTCTGAAAGAAGAGGATCTGTGGCTGATCTCTGTTGAAACTTCCTGGAAGGACTTCTTGCAGTTGGAGCTTTGTGTTTGACCTCAGCATGGTGCTGAGGACTCTGAGAGGACACCAAAGCCTCCCTGAGTCCTGCCTGCGGCTGCTCGGCTGGTTCTGGGCTTATTATCACATCCTGGACTTCAGCAGCACATGTGATTAGAGCCGGCTGCTCTTTGGGAATCTGCGGAGTAGAAGCTGAGCCAGGATGCCATACGGCCTCTTTGGGATGGGAATCCTTCAGGCTCATGGGGACATCAGAACAAATGGGCTGAAATGCCGTCTCTTTAGGAGCTAAAATGTCCTGTGATGACGTAAGGATTGGTTGGAGGGTCACAGAGTCGGTCTCTGTTACAGTCAGACGGTCGTGCGCGTCTACCCCCTGGCCCATCTCGGCCTGGAACAAAGCTCTGTTAAACTCCGCGGTTTTTCGCTCCAGCATCAGGTTTCTCCTGGAGCCCCGGAGGGTGGGGCTGACAGGTGCTTTTTCCAGCGAGGATAGGAGTAACTCCACGGGAAATTCTTTAACATCCCTCTCAACATCGAGGTCTTTCCGAGCGGTCGGTATGTTGACTTCAGAGAAGCTCTTCTGGACCGCCCCAGCTGCAGGTGATTTATTGGGAGTAAATTTGCTGGCATCACACGACCAGCGACTGTGACAGCAGCCCACGTTACAGTTGGAGTTAGCCGGCACAGAGCACGACGCCAACACGCCGTCTTTAAATATCTTTCCCTCATTTTCCTGCAGCATGGCCTCAAACTTTCTGACAACAGAGGGACTGCTACACTTCCTGTCCACTAGAACACAGGGGCTGTGGCACTTCCTCAGCGTAGCCACGGGGGATTCTGGGATGTGGAGTTCTGCATCTGAAGGAGGAGTGCTCAGATTCCAGGAGGAGGTGCGAGGAGGGACGGGTGGGGCTGCTGCGTCGATGCTGCTGTAGCTAACCAGATCAGCCGGCTCTGCTGTCCAGGAAGTGCTTGACCTTCTGTTGGGTTGCCAGGTATGATCTGGTGACAAAGTGATCCAGTTTTCTCTCTCCAAAGCCCGGAGGTCGTCGTAGATCTGGCTGAGGTCACAAGGAGCTTCGTCTAGTCTTAAGGAGCTTCTGTCATGGCCACTTCCTGCAGGCGGGTGCAGGAATTCAGGCTGATTCCTGCAAGGAACAAAAAAGTCGACTCCTTGTTACGGCTGTTTCATAAGCAGGATATTAAAAACCAGAATAATCTTATTTCCAGCAGATTGTGATCATCATCATGTACCTTTGATCTCCACCCTTCTTTCTGATCTCATCCTGGTAGCTGCACAGCTCCTCGCTCACACGGGCGATCTCCTTCAGAGCCTGAAACACAGAAACCAAATAAAGACAAGGTGAGTGACAGAGATCAGAATCACCGCTAATTAAAGTTTACATCAGAATAACAAACCAATCAACACAGATGTGTTAGATTTAAACAAGTCTTTAAATGCTCACCGCGTTGAGAGCAGTGGTGTTCTTTTTCTTCTCACTGCCGTAACTCAGTCCTCCCCAAAAAGAGCCTTCATGAAGACCGACATGGACACCTGTCTCATCCCCTTTAGAGAAGTCTTCCTGCAGTACTCCACACCCAGATGTTCCTGGATAAAAGGCCTCCAGCTGTGTAGGGTCCACAGCCTTCCTGTTATCAGTGGCTGCGTCTTGCTGCCAAGTTTCTCTGGACCTGAACTCGTCCACCGTCTCAGGGCGGCGCCGCCTCACCGGAACACCAACATTAAATCCGTGCAGAACGTCTGCTTGGAGGCAGGAGGGCCGAGTGTCACCGTCACCGCTCGTGTTTCTGTTGGGTCCAAACCCAGGTGAAGGTGGGTTTCTGGTTGCTTCTGACTGAGTGCTGCTGCTGAGCAGCTCCGAGCGCGAGTTGTCGCTGAGCAGACTGGAGCCTGTGCTGGTGGAGCGAAGGCTGAGTCTGTGGACCACGTCGTCCTCCTGCTTCCTGCTGTCCAGGCCGGTTCCCCGTCGGTTGGCTCTCACCTCACAGCACAGCTAGACAGGAGCATGTTTAATTTAACTTCATTTAACAGGAATAAAGAACATTTAAAACACCTGATCGTGTAAATCTGGAGGAAAACTCTAGAAGCGTGTTAGAAGGCCGCCTACATTTACTAATAAAATCCTCTTAAATGAATCTTTTTCTGGTGTCTGACAAGAAAAACCTCAGAACAGAAACACCTTCAGTTCCATCTTCAGAGGGATTAATCCCAGTTTTCCTCTCATTTTCTCATCTCAAAAGGGAAAAGAGAGAGCCACACGTTTGGAGGTAATTGTTCCAACGTTTGTGGCTTTTTGGTCTAAAACACAAAAACAGATTCTCACATAAAGAAAGTTACCAACAGGAGTAACAATGTCATATTTAAAGGTAGAATATGGAACACAAACATTATTGCGACATCTAGTGTTCAGAGGTGGTATTGCAACAACATAACAAGTTTTCCAGCCGTCAGGGTTTTGGTTCACTGCTGATACGTGAAGTGAGCAGCCAGCACCATGTGCAGTGATGAATCCTACAGGGTAAGGACTCATTTCTACTAATACGTTTATTTTACAACAGTTTTTACCGTTAGAACATCTTCTGGGCTCAGAATCAGCTGCTTGACTTGTTGAGTCCACCATTTTGACACAGTCCCAGACTCGCCTTGCCGAGCGGACTTTTTACCGCAACAGTGCCCTCTAGTGGCTGGCAGATGTAAACATAAACCCAGTGTCGTGTCCGTCAAAATAAAACTTTGATTTTTTATTTAAATATAGCTTTTGAAGGAAAAACTGTACATTCATTGTGCACACCTCTAAACGCCCTGTGGAGGGATTATTTTTTTAAAATATAACTTTTTATTAAAATGTTCCATATTCCAGCTTTAAATCTGTTGTAATTAGACTCCATCACCACCACCATGCTGACTGTTTCTGACTCGGATGGGTTTGTAACTTCTGTCCCGTCCTGCTGCGACCCGACATTTTTAACAAGCTGCTGAAGCGTGACAGGATTTAAACATTTTATATTAACACATAAATACCTCCCAGTCACCTCCCAGAGGTCATATTTACATGGAAACAACCTCGATGCCAAATTCAAATAAACCTTTTTGTTCTTTTTATAAATTACATTTATAAAACCTCCAGCATGAATCGATTTGCATTTTTCTTTCCTCCTCACACAGTTCTGCTAGAAAGTGTCCCAGGGTGCACCGCTCCAGTTCACGGATCGTCTCAATAACTTCCTGTCTTTGCACACAGAGATGGGGGAACCAGCCAATCAGCTTGTTGGTGTAAACGCTGCAGCTGCACTCATCAGGGGCGTTATTTAGGGGTCGTTGGTATAAAGGGAACGCTTCACACTGCAGGTGTCTCGGAGCAAAGCAATAACCTCAGACTGGTGAACAGAATTCAAAACAGACTTCATGCTATTTACCTCCAGTGTGTGGTTGTGTCTACTTAGTTTAACAACATCATATGTGGGAGTATCTCACCTCTTCTATTTTCTTCTGCATGTCCTTCAGCTGATTCTCCCACTCTCTTCTCTCCACATCAAACCTCTCTAGCAGCTCGGCTTTCTCCCGTAACCAGTCCCTCTCGCTGAGCTCCAGACGGCAGCGCAGGTCCATGGCTGCTGAATGGGTGTCGGCCAGGATCCTACGCTGCTCTTCCCTCTCTCTGCGGTGCGTCGACGTCTCACTGGTGGATTCTCGGGGACTCCGAGGTGTCACAGATCCCAGACCCGCTCCTGACTTCAGTCCTCCGCTCACTAAGCCCGTAGCTTCTCTAGCCTCCAGCTTTAGAGACAATCAATGAGGAAGAAAGAGGGAGAGAAAGGCGAGATGAGAAGGGGAGAGTGGGAGAGCCAGACATGCAACATAGGGAGGGGGAGAAAATGTAGAAAGTGGAATTAAGAGAATTTAGGAGTGGTAGGAAGACAGGGAATGATGGACCATGGGGATGAGTGAGTGGGTTCACAGGCGGGAAGAGAGAAATATCCTGTCAGAACTCACACAGCTGGTTCGAGGGTTCAGGGTTCAAGTTTCTTTTCTGTGGCTCTTCACTAACACCGGATACAGAGCAGGAAACGGTGGATTCAGGCAGGGCAACGAAAGTCTGCAGATGTGGGCTAATTCCAGACATATTCTGATGATCCGGCTTTCAGGAATAACAAAGATCTATTTAAGGATCATCCCTCCTTGAAAACACCAAGTTTAACTCCTGGTACAAAAACACAGGTTTTACTGAGTTTATATTAAAGGGATACTATGCCGTTATGGCTTGCCTTTAGCACCCCCTAGTGTCCGTTAGTGAAACCAAAAGTGAAAAGGTGAAACTTATCTCCTCACTTTTTAACACCTTAATCTAACAGCTGAAACGTCTCCTCAGTCTTCATTAGTGTCTACAGGAGCGGTTCATCACTAAATCAAACAAATCAGCTGTGTTCATGATCTAAAACATGCAGGAAACATGCTGGAAGCAGACTGCAGCACCAGGTATGTCAGCTCCACTTTACTAAGTCCAGCAGGGACGGGACCGAAACTCTGAAGTTGCAAGTGCGGTATTCTGGTCACAGAGGGCGGTGGGGGTCTGAGTGACATTTCATTAACCCTGTAAAGGGTCATTTTAGCACAAACTGGCTCACGAAAATTATTTACAAAAGTTGCATAGTATGCCTTTAAAACTGAGTAAAGATACCCTTTTGTAATAAAACGTGAATTTATCCTCTCAGTTTTATCTGTGGGGGAAAACTTCTACTTAAAGTGAGATTTTTCTCAACAACACACTAATAGCTCTGTGTTCGATCTGAGCTGAAATGTAAACACATTACAAGCTATGATGACAAGTTCTGTGAGGACGAGAGGCTCTGGGTCACCTAAAACAAGAGTGCGTGTTCAGATCTGTACATTCTGTGGTAAATGAGAAGCTTTGTTGCTGCTAAAAAAATAAAAGTTGGCTTTGGGACTGGAAGAGTCCCAAGGCAACGCCTCTGTGTGTGCAGAAATATCCCGGTGCTTCTCCGTGATTTGGTGCGTACAAGCACGCTGGAATGCGTTATTTCTGTTCGCGCCACAGACGTGAACCGAAGCCTCCTCACAAGCCTCGGCCGCGGTGCTATTTCTGCCTGTGGCCTGGGGTCAAGAAATGATGGTGCAGAGAAACAAGCGTTCTGTCTGCCTGTGGCTCTGCTCAGAGCTCTCCACAATTAGAGACGGGTGCTGTCCACGGCCCGTTTAAACACCAGACGTAAACAAAGGGTCAAAATGCAAAAACAAGATGTTTGGAGTCACATCGAAGAGCCGACTGGTAATTTTACAGTGAATTATCCCCTCAGAGTGACTGATCATCAGGGTCAGGGACACATACTGGTGAATTAACGCATTTACACCTTCAAATCAGTCTAGAAGAGAAGCTTCCAGCTACCCAGAGCCAGCCGGGGTTTATAAAGGTAACTGTGTCACCAGGGTGACCCACTATAAATAGCGGACGCTCAGACTTGTACAATGTCACATTCCAAGAGGAGGCGGGAGAGGTAAGGGGGGGTGCTAAGGCAGAGTGAGATGTCTCCTAGCTGCCAGCAGCATTCATAAATCAGGGTCACGCAAAGAAATATGCCTGGAAATACCCGTCCAAGCCTCAGCCTGGAACCTTGGTTGCTTCCTTGGTATTTGGTGGTGGAAGTCGCCCAAAAAGGAAGAGGGAGCAACTTAACAGCATTCATATTCTGGCTTCAGCTGTGGATGACAGAGGGATGTGTAGATTAAAGGCTACGCTACTTTATTGTTCAGGAGAATCCTGTGAAGTGCTTTTGAGCAGAATTTCATAGCTGATAGTTCCAAAACGAAGCAAAATATCTGTCATTGTCATCCAAAACAACCTAAAGAGCCCAAAGCCGGTCGCGCGATCACTCATGTAGGTATTTAAAGTCAGTCACATGTGAGACGCTGATTATGGAAACATTGCTTCAACAAAAAATAAACAAAAATCCATTTACCTGGCTCACTTGGTGCTATGTGAGCTG
Organism: Aphyosemion australe; assembly: GCA_006937985.1. Classification (NCBI taxonomy): domain Eukaryota; kingdom Metazoa; phylum Chordata; class Actinopteri; order Cyprinodontiformes; family Nothobranchiidae; genus Aphyosemion; species Aphyosemion australe. The sequence continues at coordinate 3,700,532 of SSNS01000010.1, read as the reverse complement.
AAGCATTCATATGGATTTGGTCACTCGGTTTCATTAAGTTTATTGGTCCCCTGAGCCTTTTGTCATCGTTTTCCCCGATCTGCTCTAGTTGTTCTCTTGTTCCTCACACTCTGTTCAGATCTTACTGTTTCCCCTGGTTTTCTTGTTCAGATGCTTTTATTCTGAAATTTTAACTTGAACCTCCTGTGTTTATGGGCTCACTTTGGGGTCCTCGACCACCACTTCATGTAAAATGTCATTGTGACAGCACAGGTACACTAAAAACGGTCTCTCAGTTATCCTCGGTGGCCCTTAAAACCCCACTACCTCTGCTTTACTCTTCAGAGTGGCTCTAGCTGTCTAGAATACAAACTGGCTCATTAGAGGAGGCCGTAAACAGAGTTCAGCTGAACCAGCCAGCGCTATGAGTCACATGACTGCACTAAAAGGCTCGTCTTTCTGCATATTTACTACAATTACTGTAAAACTTTGTGTTTTTCAGCAAAATCCGGGCAAACACTCAAGCTCCAAACATAGCTGTTTAACTCCTGCTGTTAAGCAGCAGCAAAATAGGAATTTTATTATTAAAGTGCTCCTAGAACAACTTTTTTACAATTGCAAACTGTTCTTTGAGTCTCTATAAAGCATATGGAGCTTTGTTGGGGCTCAAAATGACCCAGGAGCCTTGATAAATGGCCAAACACAACCCCATAATAAAGCCCTACAATGGACAGACTGCTTTACCCCGCCCACTCGGCCAGGACATGAATATTAGGCGTGTTTCCACTGTCGGAACTTTAGGGTAAATTTACAGGAACTTCCCGGCATGTGCATGTTTCCATTTAACTGGGCCAGCTGAACGGCCGTTTTCAGGAACCTTCGGAGTACCTGATCAGGGGTAGGTACTTGAAATGGCTCGGTGGAGTAGCTGAGCGGAACGTTTGGTTAGCTCACGCTGATTGCTCAGTAGGAAATGACATCAGCAGACGCCCAAAACAACCAGCAGTAGTACAGTTAAAAGAGTTGCTTGTGAAGCAGAATGGAAGCTATAATAATCACCGATCGTGCTGTTTTAAAATCGCCGTAAATAAACTTCCAACACCAGAAAACGCAGCATAATTCCCCCCAAACAACGTAATTCACAGAGCTTGTTGTCTCACAGAGTGCCAAAAAAACTGAGCTTCTTCTGGTCATTGAACGCCACATTTTACAGCTGCTCTCGTCATCCGAATGGATTAAATTACGCTGGACTTCGACAGAATAAAACTTTTAATGTTTTAAATGTTACTGTGGATGCTTTTTGGCGCTGATCAATGACATCACTCACTGCAGAAGCAGTTGTGATATGCTGATGTCTGTGCAAAGTCCTGAAAGAGACACAACAGCTGAGAGGACCGAGACATCAAATCTCCCCCTCCCAGAATTTACCCTGAAGTTCCGACAATGGAAACGCACCTATTAAATGAGCTGAGTGCTGATTGGCCGGTTTACCCTGATGGCTCTATGATGCTGCCTGCAGCTAGAAACTCTGTGTACAGTTGTGTACCGTATCCGTATAACTCAATAGAAAAGCTATGGATCTAACTGGGATTCAATCAAAGTCTGGATATTCCCAGTACATCCTGGAATGTTAAATGGGTGCTCCGACATTCTTTCTCGTCCAACAAGGATGTTAACAGTAGCTCAGCATCAGCAGCAGCTCGGGCTAGCGTTGTTCTGCGGTTAGCATTAGTGTGACCAACGTTTATGTATCGCTGAAGATTAAGTGGGTTGGAACATGCAGATTTAACCGCGCGTGTCTTGCTTATTACGTGTTAAACCAGCTTTTCTCAGAACAAACAGATTCTCCGTGACCATTACTAAATTGCATAGGAAAACAGGTCGGAGATGACCGCGTCTTTTTGGTATATTGGACACCCCGAGCTGCCAATACTCAACAAAAACAAGGTAAAGGAGGATTCTGTGGCCCCTTTAGGGGCAACTATTTACGTGTAATTTTTATATATACTACAAAAAACATGGTTTCCATAAGGTAGAAGGTCATACTGATCATCTTATAGCTTAATTTTGGTTCTGTGTAAATTTCCTCCAAAGTACGTTGCACAAGTGTGACTGTAAATCTGGAAAATAATATTTGTGTTGAGGATTATTTTAGAATACTCTTATTGTTGTGACCCTTATGAAGAACCCCAGACAATCACTGGGTAAACACATACCTAAAAGTGTCATCTATGGCAGGATGTGGCCTGCAGACAATAGACCCATTTCCCTTGTTCTGTTTTTGTAATCAGATTGGAGAACTGTGTGAGTGAATTCATGTCTGTGTGCAGGTTCACTCCAAAATGACTCTTTAAACAACGTTTAAACATAAACAGGCCAACTGAGCAGAGGATTATCAATGCAGATAGCCTGTATTTGTGTTAAAGCAAATGTTTATGTTCTTTTAACTTTTGTTGTAGGTTTCTTCCAGCTGCTCTGCAGTATGGCTGCCTACTTTGTTCATTTACAACTCAGTTTTATGAAATATATGAGCTTTCTTACTTCAGTCAGACAATCATTAGGTTCAGAAAGGCTGTCTGTGTCTGTGGGAGGTTTTTATAGGAATCACATGGGCTCAGATAACAAAGACAACTGTTGTCGTAACACACACACACACACACACACACACACACAGGTATAACAATGAAAATGCACCAATGTAGTCAGAATATAGAAAAAGGCTTGAACTTCCACTTAAATCCATTTTTGATCTGATCTGAGAGAAAATATGCTAAATCCCTAAAGCTGTGCTGCTTTGAAGAACAGCCCACCATGTTTGTTCTTCCGTACATTTCCTGATACAGCATGGCACTGGTATGTAAAACAAAGTGTGTCTGACGTTTGAACGTAACTGGCCAAAGCTCAAATGGGCTAATGATATTTAATCTACTTAGAACTTGAAGTTAAAAGCCCTGATGGGTGTCGGTGACTGGCTAAGCAGAGTTTAAATGAGTTTGTCTTCTCAGTCTAAACGTTCATGTCTTTACTTGAGTCTGATGGTGACCTATAGTGCAACAGCAGGCATCACAGCTGGTTTCTGCACACAGGTGATCATCATCCATCCCTCTCTCACCTGAGCGATCCTGCACTTGAGCTCGGCCTTCTCCAACTCCCATGCACATCTGTCTCTGGTGTACTGCAGCTGGAGCTCGCTCCTCTTTTCCTCCTCTCTCTTCACCTCAGACTGCACTTCCTCCAGAACCGTTTTCAGGTCCAGCAGAATTCTCCGGTTCTCCCCACCCTGCATGGAAACAAACCAAACAAACCCTGTTACAATCAGCCGACTCAAGATGAATGATGAGTGTTGTGATTATTTCTTTAACAGTGTGGACACAATCAGATGTCTTTCCACATGTCTCGTTTACTTGTATGTTGGCCACTTCTCTCAACAAGGACTCCTTCTCTCGCGTCCATTCCTCTTTGTCCTGAACGTGTCTCTTTTTCAAATCTTCCAGTTTCTTTTTAAGCCGTGTGTGCTGGGTTTGCTGGTGCTGCTGGGGTTCGGAGCCCGGCCACATTTGTCCCCTGAGGGCCTCTATCTGGGCCCCTGCTGCTCCACCCTCTCCTCCTGTCTGGGGCTCCTGGATGTGACTGAAGACAGTGGGTGGAGATGAGATCCTCCTCAGCGGGCTGCGGGTCTTGCCCCTGCCCCTGTCAGCCTTCTCCATCCTGGGCCGGGGAAGGAACTCCCATCCCTGGGACGGCACCCCGCCGCCACCCCCGCCGTGCAGCCCCGCACCGTTAATAAACGCACTCCACATCTGTCACGCGCATTGAAATAAAACAGTAAACCTGGATGAAGTGTTGTAAAGTCAAAAAAACAAAAATATGCACTAAAATGCCATTTTGAACAGAAAAGTTCAGACAAAAGTCCGGGAGTGTTTGCGTTATCCGAACCGGGCCAAATCCCGCTCGGGCCACCCAGCAGCAGCACTCAGGGGGGCGGTGACCGCTGTGCCGACACCAGCGACGGGACTGGACGCTGTTTCCTCCTCCATCGCTCCACAGCCGCGTCCGAGCCCTCTCACTCCGTTTCCCGTGAAGATCTCCCCCCTGCATATCCACCTGCGCCGTTTTCCTGCTCCATGTTTGCTCCCAGGACGATCCGTCTGCTGCCTCCGCGCTCCAGCTCCGAGCAGAGGCGCACGCCCAGTGAACGCGACGAGACACGGACCCAAAAATATCCCGGCGGGGAGCACTCACTGGTGTAAGGGCTGACGAGTATTTTTACCCTCTTGTAACCAGGAGTTTCATTTTCCCCCAAAGTTGAAATACGCTTTCAGGAGGAGGCTGTGGGGGGATCAACACCCGTCTCCTCTAATTATGTCGCCACCTTGCGCCGTAGCCATGGCAACAAATCAATCTAGGCATCGCGCGGCGGTAAAAGCGATAGCTAGGAGCCGTAAATCTGTTTCAGAGACACCAAACTATGAGCTAAAGGCTGGGAGAGTTACACGAAAGGGCTTCCCTCATGCAGCTGTAAACAGAACTGCATTTTTAGATGGAGGGGGCTGACTGTCACGAGGAAACAGAGGGTGGGGTTTTATTAAACTAGATAAAAACTTTCACAACTATCTACAGTACAGAAATCTTTTGTTGTTCATTTTTCTGCACCAAACCAAGGTAACAACTCAGAGGAAACTATAGTTAGCTCTCAGGTGACTGACAGTTTGTGTCTGTTATCTAGTCCCAGCGCCAGCAGCACCTACCGTGTCTACTGTGATCCTGAAAGTTGTAACGTCCTCTATCCGGGTCAGCCTCAAAATCCTCACATTTCAGCCCAAACAATGTCTGGAAAGTAGTTAAAAACAACTGCAGAGCTGCAGCTCAAATGATGCTTTCATTAACTGGAATAAAATTCCCCTTCCTCCCTCTCTCCTATACCCTGCCTTTCTCTCCTCCTCCTCGTCTTCCTCCCACAGCTGGCCCTGGTACAGCTGTGTGACGTGATACATCCCACCGGTGAGAGAGGTGGACCAATTCCACCCCCATCCTGGTGGTCACTCAAAACCCCCCATCTGCACATTTTTGTTGTGATTTTAGACCCCACCCAGATCCATTTTTATACTGTTCTGAATGTTGTGCAACCTCAGCGCGCGTGTGGGTAAAATACCAGCCCCTCTGTTTTTGCACGCCTGCACTATCTAATAAGCACAGAAGCAGGAGCCAAAAAGGCAGCTATGCCTGTGTTTCTCTCACACAAACACAGAAAATAGATGCAAAGTGTCAACTAAGTGTTACACAACACAGTGCACATTTCCTAAAGACCACAGAACCCCATCAACATAATGAAATGACCACAGTAAAACATGAGGCTGACATTTTAAGATAGAAAAACCTCAAAATGAAGCAACTAAAAGCTCATCAGATATAAAAAGGCCCAAACGAGACATTAAAGAGTTCCTTCACTGAGAAATCATTTTTTACTTATTTTTGAAAATGATCAGTCACTCTAAGTTTAAAGCCATACTATCCATTTTTTGATATTTTAAAATAATTTTCTTGAGCCAATGAGCTAAAATGACATACACATAAAACTTAATGTCTAAAAAAGCTAACTTTTCCTTTAAGGTGTTAAAAAGACGAACGCACGGTGAGGAAATAAGTTTCACTTTTGGTTACACTAACAAACACTAGGGGGTGCTAAAAGCAAGACAAAACTGCCAAGTGTTCCTTTAATGTGTTATTAGACGTCATATTAAATTAAAAGATGACTATTTTGGTGTTAGTTTGGCTTGAAAATCATTGTTTATTTAATTAAACTAACTAGTAGGCCTATCTTAATTGTAAGATATAAGTTGAATAAACGGAGGATTAAATGCAGCGCTTGTGGCTGTTTTAAATCCGAGTTGCAGGTTTGAGACTGACTTCATTTTCACTGTCTGGTAGTAGAAAAACCTGTCTCATAGAATGTGGTTCACTGTTGTGCAGGTAAAAAACAAGGTATGCAGCCACCCTGCAATTAAACTGCACCCCTCCAAAGGGGTGTGCCCCCCACTTTGGGAACCACTGTGCTATATATTTCTGAAATGTAAGTAAATCAAAAACTGAGCTGATAAAGAAAACGGCTGCAGTATTTCAGTATTCCTGTCGGCTCATTGCTCACATTCACAGAACAGAATGACTCACCTAAAGCCCCCCGTCGCTCCCGGGTTTCGTGTTGAAAGCCTCCCAGCAGATGGATGCGTTGGAAAGTGGATCTGCCTCGTACCTGGAGTGAGCCTATGCTGTGTGTTCAACATAACAGACTTAAAATGAATGAAAAAGCCAAAATAATTACAAAAGAAACAACAAAAGTGTGAATGAGGCGTGTGAACATGTGCTTTACAGAACAAAGAAGAGGGTGAAAAGAAAAACCAATTTAAAAATGGTGGCATATGAGAGAGATGAGAACAGAACAAGAATAAGGATGAGCAAAATAATGGGCTGAAACATCTTCGTGGGTGTAGCGAAGTGGAGAACAAAGCAAAGGCCGTTAGAACATGAACTCTTCATACCGGTCTAGCTAAATGGGTTTGCATTAGCTTACAGACAGCGGCTCATCTTCCTGTTTATCCTCCTGCTTCGGGACATCTAGTCGATCTATGAAGGTCTGCAGCTCCTTCCTGAAGGCCTTCATCTGAGCATTGATGCGATACAGCAGCTCATGCTCTCTGATCCTGAAGAGCAGAGGGAATTTTTAGTTCCTCACTGAATTCTTGCAAGGATCATCTTAAAATCCCAGTTTCTTACCTGCCACCTTCCTCGTCCTCATCCAGCCGAGCGAACAGCTCTCCATTGGTGACGTAAACTCGGGCCTCTGCGATGATAGTGCTGGTGTCAGCGATGAGCCTGTCGATGGTCCGGCCCAGCCTCTCCGCTTCAATGCGGATGTCTATCATCTGTTGCCGGTCCCTCAGGCTTCTGGATAAAAAACGGCTGTCTACAGGTGAGTAAAGGGAGCGCGTAGGGGTGAGGCAGCGGATGTTTCTCACCTCATCCGAGTCACTCTCCCCTCCAATGGGGCCCTCGCGCTTGCGATGGGGCGGGAGGAGGCGGGGAGAGGCGGCTGAGGCTGAGGGCGTGTCGTCCTCCCGTCCCCCATCACTCTCCGCGTCACTGTCCCGGGGGCTGCTGCGGATGCCCAGGTGGGAGGCCAGGTCGTAGCGCTGCATGTTGGAGAGCAGAACGCGATTCTCATACTGGAGCTGCATGACTTTGCCGCTCAGCTCATTGATCTGCATGCGAGCTGCTTTCAGCTCCTCCTGGAGGCCCTCCACTTTAGTCGTGTCACCTCCTCCTGAGGGTTGGAGAAAAAGAAGTGGAAAATATATTTATCTTTACTATCTTCTAACAAGAAGATCAGATCAGAGTGAAGACTGATTAAAGAGAAAACATAAATACAACAAACCTCCTCCGTGTCTTGATCCAGGTTCATGGGACCCAGCCTTGTATTTCAGCTTATTGAGCTCCGTTGTCACCTGAAGATGAAACAAAGTTTTATTGTAAATGTTGTTCTATAAAAATGTGTTGCTCAGATAACAGAAGCTTTTACTCAAATTGTCTGATTGCACCAATGATGCTAACTTTATTTTAGCATATTTAAAGGAGCAATATGCAAGAATTCTACAGTGAAATAATCACAAAACAGTCTGATGTCTCAGTCATGTTGGAAGGAAGGTAACATTGAGACAGATTTCCTTCTCAGTCAGCTGGGGTTGTTAGTTTTTCTCCTTTCAAAAAAACTAAAGAGGGATGTAGTTACTGTTTACAATCAGCTGAGTCTTTGCTGAGCTAACGCTGCATTTGACACCAGCTGGCAAAAAGCTCCAGAGTTGTTTAAAGAACAGAAGCCAGTAAACAGGAGCAACCCAGAAGGTATTTCTTGTACCCCTAAGAAGCCACGGCATCTTTTTGTTTTATTCTAATATCGGGTGAAGCAGGCTAGAGGCTAACGCTGAGCTAACAATGCTAATGGTTTATTAGAAGCCAATAGCTGGCTCTATAAATATCTCAAGCTACTTTTTCAATGACAAACAACCTCATTATTACAGTGAAGTGTATGTGTGAAGTGAATAATAAGTCAATCATGGTGTTTTACTTCCTTTAATGGGTTGTTCAGAACTATAACAGCAAGCTAACAGCAAGACGGCAAACAACAACACTTCCTGTAAGGTCGGAGGCATACCACCGTATGTAAGTGCAGTAAGTTCACCCCACTGTAAAACACCCAGGAGTGCTAACACCAGATATGACAATATATATATATATATATATATATTTATATATATATGGTGCTGATCCAAAACTCACGGAACTGAGCTTTTGTTTAGAAAAATGGACTGCAGTACCCAAATTTGACCATAGGATGTCATTCTTACTTAATTCTTACATATTGCACCTTTAAAAAGCAGGATAAAACCAAAGCCCTCATTGCTGCTTTTGAGGTAAACTTTCCATGATAAACAGTCTGTTCTTGACTTAAAAGGTAGTGAACGTATTGCAAAGCTGAGGAGAACTTATGTTCATCCACACAACCTACCTTTTTGTTCTCTTCTTCTACATCGGCTAAATTCCGGCGCAGGAGTTCTGCCTCGTCTTCCACCAGCTGCAGCTGCAGCCTGAGTTCAGACAGGGCCTCCCCCTGCTCCCTGCTCTGCTGACCCCCGCTGCTAGAGCCATCCACTCCTGCTGCTGCCAGGCTACAAAACACAGTTCACATCAACTCAAACGTAAAAACAGAGGTTTTCACGTATTTTCTCCTCTATGTGAGTTAAAGTAAAACAAAAGTACCTGTCCTCCCTCATGTCGTCCAGTTCAGCCTTCAGGCCCCTGTTCTCCACCTCCAGCTCCACAATCTTCCTTCCCAAGATGTTGGCCTCCTCCTCCACCAGGCGTAGACGGAGCTTCAGCTCTGACTCACGGGTGGTGGGAGGCCCTCCGGCCTCGCCTTTAGGCAGAGGGCTGTCCACGTCCCCGTAGAAGGAGCGGTACTTCTGCAGCTCCTGCTCCAGTCGATCCTTCTCTTTGTCAATCTTTGCCATCTTCTTCCTCATCAGGACGGCTTCCTCCTTGATGAAGGCCAGCTGGCATTTCAGATCCTCTTTTTCTTCCTGTAGAGAAATCATCCTGGCTATTAGTGTTGAATGATTTGGAGAAAATCAGGCTTTGTGGCTTTAAATTCAAAATAAAAATATAATAAGTTCTTGGCATAACTTCTTTATTTTTTTCCCACCTTTTCTTACATTTGCACGTTTTGTTTTTTAGTGATATTAATAGAAAATCTAATTGCTTAACAAATCTAATCAAAGACTATATTTTGACGTACCTCGACCAGGGTTTGTGGTGTCTTTCTCTCTGTTTTCTGGCCATCCTTGTTTCCTTTTCTTTTCAATGAGAGCTGTAGAAACATAATAAAAGGTGAATTTTATCCAGATGTGCTGGTTATACTCATCCCTAAGAGTATTTCTAATGATTTGGCAGAAGATGTTTATTTATTCTAAGCACCTCAAACAGGAATAATGAACATAACCCCACAGACTTAATTCAGTTTTTTATTTAAACCCACAATAGGTCTAAATAATAAGGATAACATATGCAATATCTTAAAGGCACATACTCATTTGCATCATGCATTTTCCTGCACGTTTGCTGCAGTCGTGCATATGCGTAAGACATCACTAGCTCTGTCCTGCTTCTCCTTCACCTCACACATTTAAGCATCATCTAGAATTACATTTTGTCGTCAGCACATCTGATACGTAAGGTGAAAGGCAGCTCACCTCTTTTGCTTTCTCCAGCTCGTTATGCAGGGCCTGTTTGTGGACCTCCACCTCTATCAGCTGCTGCCTCAGCTTCTCGTTCTCCTCCTCTGTTCTCATCCTCTTCTCCTCCACAATCTCCAGCTCATGGTGCAAGCGCACTGACACATCCTTTGCCACCTGGCAGAGTGGCCAAAACGACATTTTAAAAATGAAAGAAGGCTGGAACGCTCATAGATCTTTTGATGAGCCGTCTGACTCACCTTCAGGTCTTGCTCCAGACTTCTAAGTAGCTCTCCATCCACTTGGCCCGTTTCAGTGAACCTGAGCCTCTTTCTCTCTGCCTTCTTGAGCCGGTACTGGAGAATCCGACAGTTCTTGTTGGCTCTCTCCAGCTCTCTGCGCATGTCCTGCAGCTGACAGGCGTCCTCTTCATAGAAAGTGTCTCGGATCTCATCCATCTCTGCTCTCATCTCTTCTATTTCATTCTAGTGAAAAATAAAATGCACATAAAGATGGTGACTCCAGCTTCCCTCCACAGACATGAATGAACAAATCTTCTAAATAAGTTCTTTTAGCATCTTGCATGCAAACACAACAGGTGCAGCTGATGCTCACGCATCATTTTGCGGGACATGTCTCCGTTTACCTTTAGATCCTCGTTCTCGTCCTCCAGTCTCTCGATCTCGTCCTGCAGCCTCTGGTCTGGGTGTGGAGCCCGTTGTGGACTGTCTGGTTCTGGGGACAGCTCCGGCTCTGACGCCGGTGGAGATGCAGACTTTGCTTGCATCTTTGTCCCTTTCTTGCCCAGGCTCTTATTCAGATGGAACTGTATCAGTTCTGACTGCAAGCATCCCTCCTTCCAGAAGCCGGGTCCACAGCCCACCGTACCTTTGGAACTCTTCTTGCTCGTGATCGCGGCAGCTTCCTCTCCTTTGGGCTTTTTGCTTCTCAGTTTGGGGGATTTGGAAGCGCACGGTTGGTCGGAGACGACGCGGCTCGGATCAGCTCTGGAGGGGGAGGAAGCCTCTGTGACAGGGCGGGGAGGGTCTTCCACTGCCTGTACAGTGGCCGCGGCCCTGCTCAGCGTCGGGCTTTCAGCACCAGCATGCTGGACAGCAGCCGCGCCTCTGACGGGAGCAGCGCCTCCAGCCGGCCGCTCCCTGCCAACAGAAACAGGGGAATGACCCCTGCTGCTTCTCCCTCCTCCACCCCCACCTCCTGCTGCTCCTCCCTGCTTGGGCTTTGCTGAACTGCTGCCCTTCTGTGCAGCTTTAGATCCGGTTTCTTTGAGACCTGCTGGGGATGACGATCGCTGCTGCTTGCGGCTGCTATTGTCTGGCTGCCGAGACGAGTCGGCAGAGGATGGGTTCATCATGGTGTCAGAGGATCAGCTCATCCTCAGGAACATCCATGCCCCTCACCAGCTGAGAAACAAATACACAATGAGCTGAAAGGCAAGCGCTAAATATGGACAATTTTGCTCTACATGTCCATCATATTAAAATAAATAAAAACTTTTATAACTCAACATTTAAAACACATCCCTACATTTCTAGAGCAACCGTCGCCTCAGCAGCATTAGTACTTTCCTCAAAACCCACAGAATGCAATTCTCCACACAGCTTCTCCCTCTGGTGGACGATCTGAGTACTGCAGGTAAAAGTACTGACGATTTTCTCAGTTTATAATTGTTATTCATAAATATTTGCAAAATAAAATATAAAAAATAATTATTAAAATGTCACATTAACATTAGCCAATAAAAATTATTTTATTTAATTCAGATCTTTTTTTTTTTGGTGAACTTTTTATCGAAATTGATAAAATACCGGCATTTCTTGCTGATAAATGAAAAAAGTTTCTTTTTCATCATAACAGAGCTGTTACAGCAACGCTGCTTTTATGTTGATAATGGGTTTGATAATTAGCACTTTTAGGTATCGTGAAGAGTCAGAAAAAAAAACACAGCAAATTTTACAGATTACACACAATTATCTACAGTAACAGACAACTTTATTTTTATTTATTTAGACTCAGGGCTGGACTGGGACAAAAAAATCAGCCTGGGCATTTTGAGCCAAGACCGGCCCACTAGCTATTAAAGTAAAAACAATGACGCCTATTTTTTATACCAGCTCTCTAACCCTGGTCCTCGATATTCCACATCCATCATGTTTTAGTTGTTTCCCTGCTCCAGCACAAAAACTGGGCTTATTTTGCTGCTTAAAGGAAAAGTTTACTTTGACTCATTTCACACACACACCCCTGCTCAGAGATTCCCAGGGGAGAAGTGATTCAGAAACGTAGTTCTGGCTATTTTCGGGGGCGATGTATCTGCGTCGTTTAGCCTCACAAAAGGATTTGCCTCTGAAAGCATGGCTATCAAAAAGCAAACACAGCCCCTGACACAGCTAGGCAGGACCACCCTGGAGGATAGTCTGAGCCAGTCCAAGTAAAAATTAATAAATAATCAGCTCAAGATTAGCCTATTTAAAAAAAATTACAGTCAGCCTGAACCGAAATTACTGTCAACCCACCGCCTTTGCCCGACAGCCAGTACAGCCCTGTTTAGACTAAATCATTTGCATTTTTGATATAAAACACTACAGTTATGAGCTTTTTTCCTCTGCCTTTTTTCATTTGGGGTATAATGGTGTGTGAGGCAATGCATTATGGGATACCTTGCTGGCCCAAGTCCACTGAAGGATGCATTAGGTGCTTGATACAATGGGTGGAGCAAGAACACATCCGAGAACTTTGAACGAACTTGCCATGACACTTACTTATAATTGGAAAAGTACTTGGGCCAATGTTGATGACGTTTCACAAGTATGTGAGTACACAAGTTCAGACGAGTACACATATTGAGAAACGGCCAACATCCCTCTTTAAGTCTAATTTATACTTCTCCGTTTTTGTCGGTACGGACGCACGCACCGCCATGATACGGCGTTGCAAGAGCTCTGCAGCAGGCATGCAAGGACGGACGGAGTTGAGCTCTCTTTTCTAAACATCCGTCCAACGAGACGGAGAGCGCAAGCTTGTGATTGGCCAGAACGCCGCTTCTTTAAATACGTCACCAGCAACGCCATTGCTCAGACATGGAGCAGCTTGAAGAATACCTCACGGTAAAACTCCGAAAATATTAACGTTTATTCACCCATGACTGGAGGAGTATAAAGATACGCAGCAAGTGTTTTACTCGTGAACGGAAATGACGGGAAACGTGGGTTTAGAGGTGGCGAGAACATGAAGAGGGACAAGTTTGTCCGTGTGAAAAAGGCTCTTAAATGCAAAAAAGCACAATATAACCTTCCTTCCAACATAATCGAGACATCAGACTGTGATTATTTCACTGTAGAATTCTTACATATTGCTCCTTTAAATTGAGTCAAATGCGAAAAATACAAAAACGTTTGAATTATTATTTCAGTGCATTGTTTAACAATCGGCTCCCCATATAAGAGCAGCCAGTGGAAGTTTCAGCTCCTGCCTGAGGAAAGTTGCAGATCACCAGAAATCAAATCATGCAGTCAGACATCGGAGCTCTTTTGATTAGACAGCCTTTGTGTGACATCAGCTGCAGCTCCAACTAACACGGTGCACGTTTGCGTCACATGCGCTCAAAGGGCGGACTGTGGGTGCGGGAGATGTAATGTCACTGACCTGAAGCGGATCCCAGACCAGTTCAGCCACAACAAAACCAGCCTCGTGAAGACTGTGCAGCAGCAGATCGAGCTGCTTCCTGTCAGCCATCATCTCATCGCCGGATGACTCAGGATGGAGTGTTTTAGGCCAGAGAAAGACGCGTTTTTGAATTATTGAAGGTATTTTGAGAGCAGCATCGTTTCTTTTGTTGCTTTGGTTTATTTTTAAAAACCAAGACTCAGTTGCTGTTCTCCGATCAGCTTTTATTCAGCATCAAAGGAAAGGAAAAGAAGAAGCTCCTCTACAACACCTGAAGGCAGCAACAGTGGCTCAGCCCACGTTGGTGGCCTGTTACACCAAATAACAAGGAGCTCGCTCGGGATTTGTCCTTCAGGATGATACAGTCGCGTCATATTCTCACGCTTTCTGCTCCGACAAACGAAGAAACCCACAAATATCCAGCAGATGCATGTCTTACCTCTTCTTTCCTCCTCTTCTGTTGTATCGGATGCTGAGAGATAGTGGTGATGGAGGCAGGAGGGATGCTGACTCGAGCGCCTCCCGACCACCAGACAACCTGTTTCAATATTCATGACATTACATCATCGCTGGGAGGTTCCCATCAGGACCGGACCTGCATGCAGACGGAGCAGGACCTCCATCCGGTCATGTGCTGCTGAATAAGCCCCCACCCCCCTCAGGCGTTCTCTATAATGATAAAAATAAATCAACAATAATGTTTCCAACCATCAATATTATAGAGACAATTATTTTTAAACAGGTTTGGATGTTATTTTATGAAAACATCAAACTTGATGCAACAATGATTTATTTATATCCTACTTTTTAATGACAAGAGAAACTTTAAAGGAACACTTGGCAGTTTTGGCTTGTTTTTAGCACCCCCTAGTGTTCATTAGCATAAGCAAACGTGAAACTTATCTCCTCGCTGTGCGTTCGTCTTTTTAACACCTTAATCTAACTGCTGAAATGTCTCCTCAGCCTTCATTAGTGTCTACAGGAGCAGTTCATCACTAAATCAAACAAATCAGCTGTGTTCATGATCTAAAACATGCAGGAAACATGCTGGAAGCATCGCCAGGCATGTCAGCTCCTTTTTGTATTGCACCATAAGCTCCTCTCCCTACTTCCATGATCACGGCTGGAAGCAACACCTCTTGATCGCAAATAATCACCTCTAGCCAGGAAACACTGGGCTAAAACACTTTGTTTTACAGTTATTATTCTCACATTATGCTGTTTATTCATATATATTTTTGTAAAGACTTAATTATTCATAAGAAATGTTGCCAGCTCATCATCATCAGTCTAGGTACGCCCGCAAACACTCACAAAAGCTCTGTGATTGACATCTGTATGTAAGCAGATCTTGAACGCTATTGGCTAATGCTAAGCGGCGCTCAGTTCAAATTGCATGGGGCTCTTGCAAAGAAAAATTGACATAATGCCTATTTTATATCACAGTATCACTTTCACAGATTCTAGAAAAATCATACATAATTCCTGAAAGTGGATCAGTGCTTTAACTTGACCTAAATGAAGCACCTATAGAGAAAACAAAACTGGACCAAGCCCAGAGCCCTGTGGAACACCATAACTAACTCTTGTGAATTTAGAGGTCACATCATGTTTATAAACAAAGTTGTTTGAGTAGGTGACTGAACAGTTTTGATCCCAAAGAGACGGTCTGATATGTAATAGGATGCTGTGGTCAATCATGTCCAATGTAGCACTAGCAGGTCTGGCAGGAATAACATACTAACAAGAACGTTGTGCAATGCTGGTCATGTAGCGGAGGAATCAACAAATGAGACACAAGCATATAATAAAAATTGAGGTAATGCAACCTTTTATGCCTATTGTTATTCCATTTTTGAAACTTTAAATAAAGCATAATTCCATTGCTGCTTCGTCTCATAATGGACTTGACATTTTCTTTGTTTAAATCAGTCTCAGCCGACACTTTATTTGTGATTGTATCTCATGGTGAAGTGGTGATTGTGGGACTGTGACTTTTGAAACGCGAAGAACTATAAAGAAGGATTTTGATTACAAAACTGAGAAACAAAGAACTATTTGGAAGGTTGATTGCAGATAGAACATTTAGCATGAGCAGCTTAGCTTGGTGCATATGTGAGCTGAGGGCATTTTCCTCTGTTTGGAGGCCTACCAGACTCCCCCGGGTTTGTCTGAGCCTTACTTTTATTGAGTTAAAGTCCATTGGTCAAGACTGTCAGAGCCTGGGCTAATTTTGATGTACGAGAAAACGCCACCATCTCTTCATGTTTGTTTTAGGAAGGTAGACGGGTGCACAAGCCCCGCTGTGAGTAAAGTAAGATGTAAGCATGCAGGAAGTGCCGAGGATAGACTTGGATCAAGAGCAAGGATTTGCTCTGCCTGTCCTGAAAGTTTTATGGCATGGATTTGTAGCTTCCATCAGAGCTCCAGTAACCACAGCTCTTGGCCTGCTGTACTCAGCCTAATCCATTTGCCTCTCGCTGCAGATTTTTTTAAACACTCCATCTTGATATGTTCAATAAGCTAGCCTGCTTCTATTGTGATCCAAGTTTAATTACCAGGCTAAATGCTGCAGGGCCAATCAGCCGGCGTTGGGCAGATCCATTTTCTTTGAAAGGGATAACAGATGCTCTGAGACTTGCTGTCCCACTCTCACACACACACTAACCACACCCCCCACACTGCTCCTGCTCTCTGAACTATTCAGTCATTTATCTTGTTAGAGAGACAGATGTCTGCATTTGTGTCTCAGTCAAAATTAATCTGATTTGTCAGAAGAACAAAAGATGATGAGAACTTGAAAATAAATGAATGAAACACAGCATCTTTGTAAATCCAGATGCTGTGAATCCAGTGGGATGATTAAAGACAGATTAATGTTACAGGACAACATTTTCTCAACGACAGACTTGTCTCCTGGATTCTAAAATACACTGAGATTTTTCTCAAGAGGTCTACTGAAGGTCCTGTGCAGACAAAATGACCTGTGCATCAATCTGTCCCTGCATTACCTTTAGATCCTGTAGAATAACTTTCTTCTAATAGGTATCGTAGATCAGACGGATCTAAAACTCTTTCATGTCCATTAAAAAATAACTAACTACAAATTCAGGACAGATCAAGACTTTCCAGTAAACGGGGCTGTGTTGACTCGATTCTGAAGGAGGAGAAACGTTTTCAGTTTTCAAAAACCTTTAGAGGTGCATTAATGTTTATGGCTTAAGTTGCATATGCAAGAGCTTAGTTTTTAGATAAGATAAGATAAGACTTTGTGGATCCCACAGTGGGGAAATGTGTGCGTTACCACAGCTCAGGACAGATAGCTAAAGAGTAGAAAAGTGACCAAGAGTCCAATAAATAAACTAAGACAAGACACTATATACAACAGTAGTTCCTATGTAGACATATACACAGTAAGCATTATTGATTGGGGGTTGAGAAACAATATGGAAGTAGTAATACATAAAAGTATCAGCTGTTCTGCTACAACTACTATTTATCTGTAATACAGGCGTGAACATGCAGCACACATGTACAAATCATGTATCAGGTGCATTATGCATGGAGTGGTGACCGTGGAGTTAAGGTGGCTGAGTGACTCATGACATCATAACGTGTTATATAGCCCAACTGCTGTTAGAAGCTGCATCGGGGGTGTATCAGTGTCTGACTGAAGGAGCTGCTCAGCGCACCCACAGACTCGTGCAGAGGGTGATGTAAGTTGTTCCTGATGGATGTCAGCTTAGCTAACATCCTCGTCTCACCCACCACCACCACAGAATTCAGAGGGCATCCCAGACCTCCGCACCAGTTTGTCAATCCTGCTTCTGTCCCTGTACGTGCATCTGCTCCCCCAGCAGGCTTCTGCATAGAAAAGTGCAAATTCTACCCCCGAATCATAAAAGGTTCTTAACAGAGTCCTGCATACTCCGAAGCACCTCAGTCTCCTCAGCAGGTGGAGTCGACTCTGACCCTTCTTATACAAGATGTCTGTATTTGTAGTCCAGTCCAGTTTATTGTTGAGGTGAACACCCTGGTACTTGTTACCCCTACTTCACACTGGAAGTATCAGCGGAGCAGATCCCAGAGGTGGCTCAGGGCAAAAATAGAACCCGATCCTATCTTTAGCAGCGCGGCGTGTCGCTTCTGGAACGCATTTGAAAATTTCCGCATCGCAGCTGGTTTGAATCACCCCCACAGACTATAATGGATTCTATTTGAAGCAGTGACGTTCCGCTGCCATTCCGCGCCACTGATGCTTCCAGTGTGAAGTAGGGGTAAGAGTCCATTATGTCTTTTCCCTGGATGTTCACCATTGTTGTAGGGGGTGACTTCCTCCTGAAGTCTATGACCATCTCCTTCGTCTTGTTGGTTTTGATCTGGAGAGCGTTGGTCTCACACCATCTGACAAATTCACTGATGACCCCCCTGTATTCCTGATCGTTCCCGTCTGATAAGCATCCAATGATGGCCGTATCATCTGAGAACCTTTGAAGGTGGCACTGGTCTGAATTGTAACGGAAGTCAGAAGTGTACCGGCTGAACAGGAAGGGTGCGAGAACTGTGCCCTGCAGAATCCCTGTGCTGCAGATTACTACCTCAGACACACAGTCATCGAGCCTCACATGCTGTGGCCTGTTAGTTAGGTGATCAATGATCCGTGCGGTCAGCTGTTTGCCCACACCAGCTCCAGCCAGCTTCCCTCTCAGTAGTGCAGGCTGGACGGTGTTGAAAGCACTGGAGAAGTAAAACAAACATGACCTTCACCAGCTGAGAGAGGGATCGGTGCAACAAATAGATAACCGCATCATCCACCCCGATTCCAGGCCAATAGGTGAACTGCAGGGGGTCCAGCACTGAGCTCACCAGTGAGCGAAGGTGGTGCAGGATGAGCCTCTCTAGGGTCTTCATCAGGTGAGAAGTCAGGGCCACAGGTCTAAAGTGGTTGGGCTCCTTGGGGTGTGTGATTTTTGCACCGGAACCAAGCAGGAAGTCTTCCACAGTTCAAGAATCCTCTCCAGACTCAGACTGAGGTTGAAGATGTGCAGGACCACCTGACCCTGACCCTGAGTACTCTGGAGCAGATTCCATCCGGACCTGCTGCCTTCCTTGTTTTCGTCCTTTTGAGCTGACTTCTCACCTGTTCAGCTGTGAAGTGGATGAGAGGCAGGGGCGAGGCGGGAGTTGTAGCTGGCTCTGATGTGGGTAGATGTGTGAATGGGGGTGAAACTGGGTGGTGGAGTGAGGAGAGCACAGGTAACAATGGCCTTGCACCAGGAGTGGGGGGGAGCAGCATACAGAGGGGGGTTGATGGAAGCTAGGGGGTGGGGGAGGTGGTTGATGCTTTACATTTACATGTTCCACTATTTTTTTAAATAGTAACACAAATACATCTGTGCATGACAAACAAGATTGGATGGTATGTCTTTAACATGTGTTGCAGAATCATCATGTCTGTTCTACTGAATCAACTCTGATGAGCTCTTTAAAAAAACAATCATTAAATTCACAAACATCTCCAACCTGCTTATTTTTCTGTTTAACTTACAGTGTTTGACACAACCTATAATTAAACAGGAAGTTATTTTTAACACTGTAATTCTGTTTTAGCTCTGGAAATGTTTCGGATCATGAGGATTAAAAGGAACTCAAAGAAGATCCTGCTGATGAGGCCGACTGTAGGTCTGTGTGAAGGAAGGGTTGAACACAACAAAACACAAAGAAAACCTTCTTCTTACTGCTTCACACACACACACACACACACACACACACACACACACACACACACACACACATTAAATCCTGTTTAATAGTTTATAACACGGCTTTCCTGTGTGAGCCTCAGCTGACTCTAGGAGGAGGGGCTAAAAGGGATGGGAGTGTTTGCAGGATGTGGGGTGGGGGCAGAGTGACAGCTGGTGTGTAACGTAACCATGGAAACCTTTGTCTAAATTCAAAGGAAATTTAAAAGAGACTGAACAGGGATGTTAGCTGAAATAAAAAGGTTACAATACTCTCCTTTATAATAAAATGTGTATTTTACATTAAACAGAGTTATTTTGATTATGAATTGTTAGATTTAACTGATCTTAATGAAAAAGCTTCAACCCTTTTTACAGATGAGCCACATGCTGACAGGGAAGGGATAATGGTCCCAGAGAATAAAAGTTTCATCAAGAACATTCTCCAACGTACAATAATAATTTGTTCAAATCATATCAGATGATTTAATAAAGCTGTTCAAACTAAAGAGGGGTAATTTCCTTAATTGCAAGCGTTGGCATCCAAGACCAGAAGGGAGTGAAAGTCAGGGTAAAAGATTTATGTTACTGTGGCGCCCCCTAGTAGCAGACACCAGAATATTTAAATATTATACCCTGTGCATTCTGTATAGCAAGCACTTTGTGTATTGATCTGTTGTTCTAGTGGACATAGTGCTGCACTAGATAGGGTAGTACACTAGTGGGCAACAGTTAACTAGAAAGCAGATTTAGGGCTGTGAGATTTTCTTTGTTTTAATTTGTATCTATGTGCTATGTGTGTGTGTGTGTGTGTGTGTGTGTGTGTGTGTGTGTGTGTGTGTGTGTGTGTGTGTGTGTGTGTTGGGGGGGTAGCTTTGGAAAAATGACACATTAGCCTGACAGAGAAAAACCTAAAGTGATATGAAAGCAGATTTAAATGATCAGAGGCAATGTGGATGCTGTAATCACAGTTTGCTATGTAAAAAACCCACAATAACCATAATCTGAGTCCCAACTTGCCTGTCATGTAGTTTGAGATTTATTTGCTTGTAAAAGTTTGTAAATAAAATGACTACAATTTAGACACCAGCGCAGGATCTCTTCTCCCCCAGCTCGCTGCTACTTACCACATGGCCAGGTTTATAATGGTTTTCTCCTCGTTTAATGCTCCTTCTGTCGACCTGGAAGAAGGATTCGAAGCTCGCTGAACTCAGACGTTTTTCTTCTCCTCTTCTTTCTCTCTGGTTCGATGACATCAATATGGTGAGACGAGGATTTGTAGTCTGTTATGTTTTTCACACAAAATAACTTTTGCCACCTGTCGAAAAGAAGCGCTTTCTTGGCATCAAAATGTGTCGGGATATCATATGTAAAATCCATGGCACACATCAAACGGGATCAGAAAATAACTTTTCTCCCTCCATAGACTCCCATTCATTTTCTGGCAGTAAGGGATCCATGGTCCAGAAGAATGTCCACCATGTTTTTTTAGTAATGCACCTCTGTGACTGTCCGTCCCTGTAATTGGAAGGTTGCAGGTTCGAACTCCACTCAGTCTGTTGCTGCTGTTGTGTCCTTGGGCAAAACACTTACCCCACCTTGCCTGCTGGTGGTGGTCAGAGGGACCAGTGGTACCTGCAGCAGCCTCACCTCTGTCAGTGAGCCCCAGGGCAGCTGTGGCTACAATGTAGCTCATCATCACCAGTGTGTGAATGGATGAATGACTGATTGTGTTGTAAAGCTCCTTGGGGGGTTCTAAGACTCTAGTCTAGAAGGTGCTATATCAAAAACAGGCCATTTATAGTTCTGTAATTAGTTACTTCTGTAATGCATTACTCCTAACACTGGTGTGTCTCATTTTGGTTCTACTAGTTACCTAGTAAAGCATAAAATGCTCATTAGTTGACTACGTTAATATTCTTTTGATGTTACGTTCTAGAGCTAAAAATGTAACTAGTCATGCTGAAAATATTCACCGACCGACCATTTACAATATTTAATTGCGTTAGTTGAGAAGTGTTTTGTTTGGACAGATACTAACCAAATAGTCGGCAGATCTTGTGTTGACTAGTTTACATGTAAGGACTTTATACTGGTTAGCATGACTCAGTAGACTCAGTGGTCTGCAACTTCATGAGAAAGCCAGCTATTTGGGACTTTTCAGCTACTGGCACAAGTCTAGCTCCAACTACACAAACATTTTACTCTTACGTGTTTTTATTGCAGCGTTACGTCAGACTAGAGCAACCAAACGTCCAAGTGGTGCCGTGTAGACACAAGCTAGAGGAGCAAAATGTTTGGTTTTATGGGTAAAGAATAAATGACTTGAAACAAACGGATTCAAATGACAAAATATGAATAAATGCAGAAGAAACAATTTTTATATGGCGCCTCTCAAGATAAAAATCATAAGATAATTCACTAGAACAAAAACTTAAAAAAATTATTTAAAAAAAATCATAAAAAATGGTAAAAATTGTGATTAAAAACGTGATGAAAGGGAATAAGAAAAGGGTAAAGAGTGGATCAATATATAGACATTAAAAGACGTTCTACAGGCATTCAGTTTTATTTTATTGTGAAGAAAGTTCCGTTTATGATAATTAAAAAAAACAGAAGCATTGTGGACAAACGTCTACTCTAGAAAGCACAGAGTACAAATGATCACAATGTAATTTGTACATCACAAAAATAAGACAAACACGCAAACAAGCACTCCGATAGCTGAGAGTCGTATTTACTCGATTATTACTAACTAATAAATAACAAACTGCATTGGCTGGTTGCTGACAAAAGCAGGATTTACTGATTTAGAGCTGATTGCTGATTTCTACTCTGTATTTTACACAAAGAGCAAAGGAATGCCATCAGCTCAGAGGGTCTCTTCCTTTGTCCCATCTAGGATAAATTTACATTCAAGTCAGCCGAGGCCCTAAATGAAGCCTCAGTTCTTAGCTGCAAAAAGACTCTTCCTTTAAAGAGGTTTAGATATTCGTCTTTACGAAATTAGTAACATGATAAAAAAGAGAGGAAGCAAGCAGGCTCAGCGAAAAGGAACCCCAAATGATAACAGCTCTGCTTTCTCCAGCGTCCGAGAGGAACGAATTCACACGAGTTATAATATAAAAGACAGGAAAACATCTGCAACAACAACACTCCTCCAGCTCCTCCGTAGGAGCAGGAAAACACACAATATCATCAGATCCTGGATATTATTACATTTGATCACATGACAAACAATTATGGATGTACAAAATGGGTTTGAATTTTATACAGACAAGAAAAAAAACGATTTTCCATCTTAAAGCAACAACGGAACAACATCAGCTGTTGTAACCTTCTTTTGGGTTTTATGAACACAGTACCTGTTGATGTTGACTTCCTGTCCATATTTAGGATGTGACTGCATGATAAAGGATGGCGGCTCAAAGGTGAGAGCCCACGTCTCAAATCAGAATAAATAAAAGTCTTTTCGAGCCGTAAAATCAAATGCAGAGAAGAGAGAAGAAACGATGAACATCTTTCTTACCATCAAGCTTGGCTGGAGTGAAACGATGGAGTAGCTTAGCTTTACTTTTATATCTGACGTGTTTGTGCGTACGTATTTATGTTTAGTTCCAGCTGTGTTTGATAATTACATCAACGTTTGACCTTTGCTTCCAGCAGCATGGCCACCAGGCCTGTGGTACAGCTGTTCCTGCCCAGGCCCAATATCTGAATGCTACAAATCCCATTGACTTCTACAGTACATGGCATCACAATTAGAAGGAATACTATGAACAAACCAACACTCCGCCGCTTCATTTGGGACATTTTTAGGATATTTATCATCTTATTCGTAACCTTTAATAAACAAATCAATCCTCTCTTAATAGATCTGTCTCAGATTTAATCTAGAACATCTCAGATCACGGCCTAAAGAAATAAGTCTCACTTGAACACATCCATGCATCTAAATGTTCCTCAAATCAAGTCTTTCCCATTTTAGCTAAAACCTAGAATGCTGAACGTAAGGTCCCACCTCGCTCGTCCTTCTTCTCCCTCTAATCTCTTTTGGCACGTCCTTTCCTCTTTCTCCTCCCGGTGTTCTCCTGGGGCTTCTCCTCTTTGCTCCCCATCAGCGCCACCCCGTTGGCGGCTTTGCTGAGCCCGTTCAGGCTGCCGTTGGAAAGGGCCTTGGCGGCTTTGGAGGAAGAGGAGGAGGGGTCGCGACGCGTGGGCTGCTGCTGGCGGCGGTAGGTCTGGTAGTAGAAGTTACCGAACAGGACGATGAAGGTGATGGCGTAGCAGATGAGGGAGTAGTGCATCCAGTGGGGGAAGTCACAGTTGACGTAGAGGGACAGGGCGGTGTGGCCGATGGTGATGTGGAACTGGACCTGGGATGCAAGAGAGAGGGAAAAATATAGAATGGTGATAAGTGCAACACAATTTCATTGTTTTAAAGGGAGATTAGGCAGTTTTGGCTTGCTTTTAGCACCCCCTAGTGTCCATTTGTAAAACCAAACACAAAACCTATCTCCTCGCTGTGCGTTTGTCTTTTTAACACCTTAATCTAACTGCTGAAACGTCTCCTCAGCCTTCATTAGTGTCTACAGCAGCGGTTCATCACTAAATCAAACAAATCAGCTGTGTTCACGATCTAAAACATGCAGGAAACATGCTGGAAGCAGACTGCAGCACCAGGCATGTCAGCTCCTTTTTTTCTAAGTCCAACAAACTGGACCGGCAACTCTGAAGTTGCAAGTGGAATATTCTGGCCACAGGGGGCGACAGGAGCTGGGTGACCTTTCATTAACCGTGTAAAGGGTCATTTTAGCACATACTGACTCAAGAAAATTATTTAAAAACATGAAAAAGTTGCATAGTATGGCTTTAACTGAATGCTGTATCTTCAAAAGAAAATCAGACACAAAAGGCGGCGGCTTCTTACCATCTGAATGATGGTCAGGTACTTCTTCCACCACAGGTACTTTTGGATCTTGGGTCCGCAGGAGGCCAGGCCGTAATACAGATACATCAAAACGTGGATCAGTGCGTTCATGTGTGCACCAAAGAAGGCTTCAATAGAAAAATAAATATATTTTAGTACAAAAACAAGAATAAAACCAGAGAAAATTAGTCACGGGTTGTTTTATTCCACTCAGCGGCGCTGGAGAGAGTGGATTTAAAAACTACATTTACCTTTTCATGCACCTCCGTCTGGACTTAAACTATCCTCAAATACTCAGGACACAAAAACGGCATCGCTTAACTTTCATTTCCAACCTGGTGACTTAACTTGTTTTACATAACCTCTAAAAACTAGATGGAAATACATTAATATTGTGTTTTTCATTTTAAACGCATGAATGTTTTTTTAATAAAGGTTAATAAGGGGTAATAAGAGGCTAAAGAGTGTGATGTATAATATGTGTATGGTGTGTAAACATCATTAAAAGACTGATATTTTCTGATATCGGCCAATTTCAATGGTAGACCGATAATATTGGACATTCCAAGTTCAAAGCTAATAAACTATAACCAGGACTTTACACCGGATGCATAAGCAGCGCATAACATAATATAGATGTGTTTTCACCACGACCTCAGCAGCATGTCCCTGGCATTTTGGAAGCATAGCGAGTGAAAAATAGAGCCAAAGTTCAAATTCAGCGGATCACTGCAACACAGCGATTATTAGCTGTGTATTATGCTTCCCAGAGGCTACTCAACACTTACGTATCCGGTGGAAAGTCGGGGTAAGCCATAATTGTTTTTTCTCTGTCTATTTCTGACAGATTAAGCAGATAATGTTGGATCTGAGTGCCATGATATGTCTGAACACAGTCTGAGATAGTCCTTCTTTTGCATAGTTAACTTTTTATGAAAATACGGGAGGAAAAACCAAACCCAGTTAGGTCACGATAATGTTGATATTTACTGATTTTACTCACACTGTCCTCCTGCCACCCACTTGATGCCGATCCACCAGAGCGTGAACATGGTGCAGTGATGGTAGACGTGCAAGAACGTGACCTGGTTGAACTTTTTCCTCAGGATGAAAAACACAGTGTCCAGATACTCAACGCCCTTGGAGACGAAATACCACCACAGAGCTCCTGCCACCTGTTTTCAAAAGGAGAAACAAGGAGGCACAAGCAGAAAGTGAACATGAAAAAATGATGAGAAATAAACACGGCACAACGGGATCAGATTCCCACATTTAATTATAATTAGTAGCTACAGACACGTGAGGAGCACATGTTTCTGTTCTACGCTCATCTTTGACAACTTGATCTCAGAGTCATCTGAGATCAATGTGCAGCTGGCTTGTGTGTCGAGCTCGAGACGACGTCATGGAGGAAGGTGAAACTGATCCTTCCTTCAGCTTTCCTGACAAAAGGACAACGGTCCAGATAAAGGGAATGGGATCATGTTTCTAAAAGAAGACAGTGAAGTTTCAGTGAAAGGGTGACATGCATTCCCTCATCATTTGTACAGGAAGACCACAATAGAAGTGGAATTTTGATGTTGCTCATTTTATGTCATTTGCAAGTGATTTAATCCAACTTAATATGTGCAAATTAATAATGTCCCTTTTCTGTGTTTCACCATTACATCAGTTTCTGCCCGCCTTCAAAAGATTACAAGTAATGACACAGTTTGCATTTGCAATCACCCAACGATTAAAATCAGGTGTGCTGGAGCAGGGAAACAACTAAAACATGCTGGATAGTGGCTTAGGAGGACCAGGGTTGGGCACAACTGCTTTAAAGGGCTCGTTGACTGAGAATCTGTGTAATATTTGCTCTTTTTGAAATAGGATTGGTCACTCTGAGTTTCACACGCATTATGAATGTGAAAATCTCCAACCCCTCTCGCCTGCGTTAGCTGCAGACAAGAAATAACAGGAAAACAATCAGGTCAGGAAATGAAACTAGAGACCACAGTAATTTTACTGAAAAAAGGAGTGACGGAGACCTTTAAGTATAATTGCAAAGAAAGTTTTAGCCAGGTCTGTTTCTTTACCATGTCCTTTATTCTTGGTCAAAGCTCTATTTTGGATAAGTTTAGTCAGAATCTGCTCCTGCAGCTGTTGTGTCTCTTCTCCCCTCGTTAAGTGTTGATTTGACTCACCTGCCCCTCGTTACCCTACCCACCCGTTTCCCTGATTATGCTCGTGTATTTAAACCCTCTGCTTGTCTTTCTCAGATCCTCATCTTGTCTCCCCGTCATGTCATCCTTCCTGCCATTAATCAATTACAGTTCATTTTAAACCTGCCAACCTGCTTCCTGTTTGGGTCCATTTTTTTAAACTGTTCTGACATATTTGACTTCAAATTTGATTAAATAAAGTTGTGTCAGTTAAAGTAACAGAGTTTATTTTGTTTTTTTTTTTACTTTAAGCTAGCGCTTTAACATTGATCTCAGTGACTGTTGAGTTAGAAACTTGACCAGTTTCATATTTGACACCTCTCTGACACCACTGGCTAGATACCACACTTGATAGTTTTGTGGAGCGGGTAGGTGTTCTAGAGGGCTTATACTGCTTTACGGCTGTTAGCTCTAATGCTAGCGGTTAGCATTTTCAGTTCACCGATTGTCAATTAAATGCACAAGAAGAAGAAAAAGAAGTTTACTTTTTCTGTTGGCATGATGGTGGAGCCTGGAAGTAAAAGTAAGAGAGTAATGTCTTTGGAGGTGAAGCAAAGAGCTAAAACCAGAGTGAACATCGGCGCAGCCTACGCTAGTTTGAGGAGCTAAAGGAGGCTACGAAATCACAGAATGATGATGACCTAGCTTTGTTGCTACTGGACTTGTAAGTAATAATTATTTTTGTCCAACAGTGTGGATCTTTTTACTTCGTGGTTTATTTTAGTATTAGTTGACTCGTGTTAGTGTTAGCTCATCGTTAGCGCTAGCTACAGCAGGCTGCAGCAGGGTTGTTTAGGACAGTTGCAATTCCACCTACAACCAGTAGGGCTAAGGAGCAGGAACTGCTCTGTGCTGGTTTTAATTTGTTTATTTGATCAAAGGAAACATAAAAAAGGAACATTACTGTAAATACTTAACCCCGTTGTGTCACCTGTCTCCGCTAAACTAGGTTATTGAACTGGAATATGAGTATATTGAATTCAGTCTCACAACTCAAAGTTAATCACATTAAGTTTACAAACTTAAATCTCTTATGCTGGATTTACTGAATAAATTAGATTAACGTTACCTAATAATTTAAGTATTACGCCTTAAACTTGAGCAACTAAGTTTAGTGGAACCAGTTGACTTATCTTGATGAAGTAAACTCAACATTCCATTTTTTAGAGTGTAGCGCTATCTAATAATATAAACCTAACGCACGCTACAGAAAAGAAGTCAAATCCATAACCGTAAAGGCTTCCTGTAAGGGAGCGTGATTATTTGTGATGTGCAACATCCAAACACTCACCCGGACTTCATTGGGGTCATCTGAATAGTCGACTGGCTGACAAACGTAACTGTATCTCGCTGCCCGCGCTGCCATAAACAGCTAAGGAACAAAAACGGTCAGTAAGAATCTAAAAAATCACAAAGTGCAAGCAGCAGCACGAGTTACAAACGTCTGAAACGTGTAGAAACCCACCTCTTTAAAGATAAAGAAGTTGAGGAAGACCATGCTGAAGTTGTAGATGACGAGGGTTTTGCGGAGCTGGAAGGGCTCTCTGTTCTTCATGTATTTGGGCCCCAGCCAGAGGAAGAGCAGGTAAGAGGTGCTGATGGCCAGAGTGGGCAGCGGGTTGTCCATCAGAGGCCATTTCTCCACTCGTTTGTCTGCAGGACAGATGTTCTCACACCGTTATACATCAGCGTGACAGGGCGTCAGGTCAGAGTCGCTTTAGTCAAATCACAGCTGATCTATCGTGTGGAGATGCTCCCTCAAGGAGAGGTCAGTTTGAGGTGAAGTTTTTGCAATGTGATTTTTTTAAAAGCTAAAAAATGACGATCCTTTGGAAAGTTTGTGATTTTATTTCACATTAGTTAAATGTCTGTTTCTAAACGTGTAAAATTATAGCATTTTTTCACAAAAACGCAGGAAAAACAATTTACTTTGTTTCCCTTTGCTACTCTTCCTTCATTTAAAAAATAGATAGCTATAATAAAATCCCACACACTCTCTACCTCCACCTTCTTCTGCAGCTTTGCAAAACTGACATTGCTGCTCATAATGTCATAAAAATCATGAATAAAGCCTAACCTTTTTTATATTGAGATATTTGCTGCTTACAGATCAAAGAACACAATGGGAACACTTAAAAATACATTTCTGTGGTCAGTTGTTTTAAAATGGCTGTTTTAATGACGAGTTTAGAGGCAGAAATGCTGCTTTTTGTTGTCAAATGTGATCAAATCTATGAAAATACCCATTTATTTAGATATGTGTAAAAAGACACTACAGTGTCTTTAAAACCAGATCCCCATGAAGACGCACATAATGCTACTGGAGTCATATTCAACATCTATAGCCTGCTGACATAGTTTAGTTAATGCTAAGGTCAAAGTTCATAATTAAACAATAAAAAAGGGACAAGATGTGCAAATATGTTCTCCATGGGAGAGTGCCATACTTCAACAAAAAAAGAACACAAAAAGCTCATCTCACATTTACTAAAAGATATACTATAAGATATTGTGATTACATAATCTGGTGAGATAAAGGTGGAACTTACCTGCGATGGTTAGGGTCCACTTGTAGAACTCTATGGTGTCATTAATTAGATGTTTGACAATCTCCATGACTGCAAAAACCTGAAATTAAACAGACAAAAATGAAAGGGCAGCTCTAACAAATTAGGGAGCATTAACAAATGTTGCACAGGTTCTGTGTTGCTTTGCAACAATTAAAAAAAGAATAAACCCATGTGACTGATGAGGTAGAGACTTTTTGAGCCAGGAGCACCGCCTGTGTCAGCACATTTTAGGTCTGAACACGACCGTCAGCTTACCTGGCGACTCCTACAAATATGAGGATTAAATGTATCTAGAATAAGCCCCATCCAGCATAGGAGGGCATGAGTAGAGTGCACATTCAGCCCCATCAGTTCACGATCCTTAAAATGATCAAATAATAACAAACTCCTCCTCTCCATGCGCAGGTAACTGCTGCAGCATCTGCCATCCTGCACGCGCTCCTTCCTAATCTCACAAAACACATCCCAGATTAAAAATAACATTTTATATAAACGGGTGTAGATTGATAGGAGCCTAGAAAGTCTGATGTGTTATCTTTTCAGCGGGATGCTGTCCGGCCTCCAAGCAGTCGTGTGTAGGCCTTTTCTTTATTTGATTTTAAAATAATACCAACATATGAGTTATTCTCACAGCGGTAATAACGTCATAATCCGCTGGAAACAGATGGCCTAAATTCTTTATTGTGTGAACCATGGAGCACAATAGCTACCGACACTGGTCTCGCCTAACGCTCCGTGAGGATGGGGATGCTCATCACCTTACCGTTTTTGGTGCTTGGTTAAAAAAATAAGAGTCCGTCTGTTTTTACATTCAGTGCAAAAATACTTGCAGAGTGCGTAACTCCTGCTGGTCGAGTTTTGTTTCTAAACTGTTCGGCAGGGGGCTGAACAGGCCGTTGAATCAACGGCGATGGCACGAATTAGTCGTTAAGGTACCATCCTATCCTCCAGAGCGAGTCTGCTTCAGCGGATTGCGCCTCCGGTCCCTGGAAGGCGAGCGTAAAGGTAGACGTAGTATACGCTGCGTTTCCGGTTAGAGTTTCAAAATAAAACAAGTGGCGACTTTCGGATTGGCACGATGCAACAATGGATTTATTCAGGGGATTTTCAACTAATGTATAGGTATTTTGATTAATAGTTTGTAACTTTTAATAGTGCGCCAATTTGACAAGATCTCTTTTGAAAAACCTATGTTATTATTTTAGATGTTTCATCAATTTCATCGTTTTCATGTAGGCTAAATTTCATTCAAGCAGCCAGGTGATCCAAAAGATAAACTAGGAAACACATTCATAATGTATTGGAATATATTGATCTGAATTAATGTAATTTGTTTTAATGATTACTCCACAATTTCAGCCTCCTAGTTATGAGCGATGCTAATGGTTGGGTTTTGATAAGAATTTTGAGGAATAAAATTTTAAATAAAACTAGATTTTACACATATGTGTTGTGGCTATGTGGACATACAAAAACAATGTATTTCTCCAACAAACACATGCTTAAAATTAGGGATGCAACGGTACGCGGTAAAATCCCGGACCGTTTGGTCCTCCCTGCACGGGACAATCTACCCTCTTGTACCGCGGGACTTTAGCCTGGCAAGCCATCCTATTTCCTTTCCGACGCTCCGTGTGCGTCTCTCTGTTGCGGAGCTCACAGAGAGTATAAACCAGCCTTTAGAGGTCTTTTTTTTAGAGTTTGAGAACAACATTTAGTTTAGTCTTGTCAGCATTGAGGACCAATTTTAACTGCAGAAGTGTTTGTTGGACCTCATTAAAAGCTTTCTGTAAGAGTTCAACAGCTTTAGTGGGGGATGTTCCAAAACAGTAAATGATTGTGTCATCAGCGTAAAAGTGCATATTAGCATCTGACATATTTTGTCCTATGTCATTAATATACATAATGAACAAGAGGGGTCCCAAAACTGATCCCTGTGGTACTCCCTTGTGGATACTCAAAAATTCAGAGGACAACCCATCACATTTAACACATTGAGTTCTGTCCTTCAAGTAGTCAGTGAACCATGAGATCGCATGTTCAGACAATCCCAAACAAGGAAGCTTTTGTTTTAAAACAGCATGGTCTACAGTGTCAAAGGCTTTTGACAGATCAATAAAAAGTGAGGCACAGTACTGCTTTTTATCCAGAGCAACAAGTATGTCATTGATCACCTTTGTGGCTGCAGTGACGGCTGTGCTTTTTTCTGAAACCTGATTGCAGACTTGAGAGAAGGTCATTTGAATATAAAAAGTATTTCAATTGTTCACTTACTAGGGTCTCTAGAATTTTTGCCAGGACACACAGATTAGATGTTGGTCTGTAATTTGTTAATAGAGCTTGGTCACCACCTTTTAATAAAGGAGTCACAAAAGCAGACTTCCAAACTGATGGTATTTGTTTGTTTTTGATAGAAAGGTTAAAAAGAACTGTAAGAGGTTCTGCAATGAAATCAGCAGCCATTTTCAAAAAATAGGGTTCAATCATGTCTGGACCAGAGGGTTTTCTGGGATCCAGAGTTCTAATAATTTTGTGCACTTGCTCTACAGTAAACGGAACAAAGTTAAAAGAAGCACCAGGAGTCATTTGGGAATCTGTGCAGGGGGACACAGAGGGTGTTCCAGTAGAAGTAGACACTGAACCAGATGAGATAAAATGCTTGTTAAAACAGTTTAAAACCTCAGTTTTATCATGCACTGGGACAGAGTCGTTTAGGACACATTTTGGAAGAGCATGAGAAGTTAAGTTGACAGATAAAGACTTAATGACTTTCGAAAATTTCTGTGGATTATTTAGGTTCTCAGTTGTGATAGATAAGTAATAGTCTGATTTGGCCATTTTGGTGAGAGTAGTACATTTATTTCTTAGTTGCCTAAAGATAGCCCAATCAGAGGGGAGGTTTCCTTTTCTGGCTTTGGCCCATGCCACATTACGCTGATGGATAATATTTGACAGCTCAGGGGTGAACCAGAGATTTTCTCGTCCTTTGATTCTGAGTTTCCTAAAGGGGGCGTGCTTATTTACAATTTCCATGAAAGTCTCTTTGAAGAATGCCCATGCTAGCTCGACATCTGGTAACAAATCTATTTGCCTCCAATTAACCAAGGACAAATCCTTATGAAAAGCTTGTTCACTGAATTGTTTAAAATTTCTCTTGCAGATGATGCGTGATTTGGATTTAGGCATTTTAGTGCTCCTGCAAGTGGCAACAACACAATGGTCACTCAAGTCATTGCAGAAAACGCCTAATGATGAGAATTTATGAGGGACATTTGTTAAAATTAAATCAATCAAGGTGGACTTATCAGGATTCTTAAGATTGGGTCTTGTGGGTTGGTTGACCAACTGGCTGAGATTAATGGAGTCACAGAAGCTTTTGAATTCATCTGAAGCTGCATTTTGCCAGTCCCAGTTGAAATCACCAGCCAGTAGGAGTTCGTTATAATTTAATTTGGACAGAAGATGCTTTAAGGATGATAATGCCTCCTTGGAAGCCGATGGAGGCCTATAGCACCCAGCAACAGTTATAGAAAGTGATTTGGCAATTTCCACATTTAAAGCCAAAAACTCCATTTGTTTGCAGATAGACTCAGACAAGACTATTGATGCATTCAATCTTAATCTAACATAAATAGCTAAACCCCCACCTTTGTTCGGCCGGTCTGTGCGATAAACATTGTATCCAGCTATGTTAATATCCTCATTAGTTATGGATTTAGTCAGCCATGTTTCAGAAATGATTACGATGTCTGCAGCTGTTGATTTAATCCAGATTCTGACCATGTCTATCTTTGGTAATAAGCTGCGAACGTTCAGATGAACAATTTTGAGACCAGACAATTGTTGGAAATCGGCAGGAGTTTGTGTACATTGCAGCTCAGGTCCAGGGTTTGGTTGCACATTTCCAGATAATAGTAAAAGTAAGACAATCATCAATCTGCGTTTCACTTGACATTTTGGGGTAGTCGGAACATATCTTGAATCCATGCGGTGAGTTGTGTGTAGTGAGAGAGTAAGAGTGTGTAGAGCAAGAAAAGGTTTGAGGTTGGGTACTTCTCCAGGCAGGTTTGACCACAAGTTAAAGATCAGAGCAAGGTGAGTTGGTCTAGTTTCAGTATCCTCAGCTAAGTGAGAATTAGTGCCGCGATGATAAGTATCCCTCATTCTGAGCATATTAATATTTACCAAGGGGACACAACATGGTCCCAAGTCCAAAACAGCCAGAATAAACAATGAGGCTATCAAAAACATTATGATCTTCATCTTACAAAACACAGGGTCAGCAGAATGATGTTTGTGAGCAACAGATGAACAGGAAGGTGTTGAAGACTCTTGACAGATTCTGGGGTTGCAGAAGGGCCGATCTAATGTGTTTCTTTAAAGTGTTCCTTTAATTTTTGTGAGCAGTGTATAATAAAGCTTGTAAAATAAGAGTCATGCTGTTACTCCACAACTACTGTAATAGTGTTTCACCAGTTTATTTTTCAGGGTGTGTGCTTATGTTTATGTCTGCTCAATAAACTCAATATTTCAGTCTCCCATGAGTACATTTATTGAAATGATCAGTAATAAACTTGGCCAGTAATAGTTCAAATTAAATAACAGCTGAAAAGATAAATATGGACAATGTCTAAAGTTAAATTCTTGGGTTTTACAAATCTGTCTAAACCTTTATATTAAAAATCACTTATTAGGCCTTAAAATGAAACATTTGGCATCTTTGAGTATGAATGCTGAACATAGTTTAGAACAGAGGTATGGTCCATGATCATCTGATGGTACATTTGGATTGATGGTTGCTCTGAGGACTTCAAGGCTCTGCTGTGTGAGAGGACAGGTGGGAGCACAATTCCTGGAAGTTCTTCACCCCATCTCCCAGAGTTGGTTTGACATCAAGTTCTGCTGTTTGGAGGGGATGATTATTCCACCAATAAGCTGCACAGTTCTGACTGTAGCTGGGGTAGGAACATACACTAAGCTGCAAAAAGGTGGATAGCTGGTGGAGTCCAGTGAACCTTCTTCATCAAGGCTGTGGAAAAGATGGTAGAGTATGTGCTTGTGACTGCCAGCCACAGGTCCCACCATAGTCTCTCTATGCTGCAAAGGAAGGAAGAATGAAAATGTGAGGCGAGACATTCAAGTCATTGAAAAGAATTTTACCAATCAATTATGTCTATGACAGAAACACGACCTGGGTGGAAATGACGTCAAACCTAAGCGCTTTCACCCAGCTGTCATTCATTTCCCATGCAGCCAATGAGCCCAAAGCCCCCCCCCCCCCCATGCAGTGTTAATTTTGACAAGAAATTTTAATTTAGTTTTAGTCTTAGTCTTTTGACTAAAATTATTTTTAATTTTAGTCACAATTTAGTCGTCCAATTAGTTTTTATTTTAGTCTTATTTTAGTCGACTAAAATTGCTTTCAATTTTAGTCGACTAAAATAAAGCAATTTTAGTCGACTAAAATAAGGCTAAAATTAAAACACGTTTATTTTTCTTCTGATATAATTTTTTTTTTGAATAATTTTTCTACTTGTGTAAAGGAAATGTTAACTACACCCATTTGAAGCTGTAAATAAATATGTAAAAATCACATTTTACATTTTGGATCAATACAACTCTACATTTATAATTGTTTTAATAACAATAATAATGGAAAATACCTAATTTAACACTGACAGTTTGAAATTGTGCCTCTCAGTATTAATAAAATAAAAAAAACTCTGTATAATGTGCAGTAATATGACAAGAAATGACATCATACCATCAAAACATTAAAAGGTGTTACTCTTATAATACAAAGAGGTAAACTAAAGGTAAGAATTGTTTTCTTAGACTGTGCTTAGACTGATTTATCAAGGTGGGACACCTGAACGTTTCTCCTCAAAAACACCGCTAGAACACCGAACACTGATCATATCGGCCGTACCAGCGCCAAGAAAAGAAAAATGATTAGACAACAAGATGCGCAGCGCGCTGACCCTGCGTGAACTCGGTTCTGTGCCGCAGGCCCGCAGCTCAAACCGAACGGCACCAGCAGTAATGTGCTGACCACTCCCACCCCGCCTCCGCTCGCTGCTAACAACACCGTAACACTTTTAAAACCAGGGGAAACCCCGGGTGTGTACTCACCAAGCAAATATGTCTCAGATGGTCACATTTGAAGCTTTTCCTTCCAGCCGCGGACATTTTATCCCTTCAGACATAACTTTTACCGGCATAAACATCTTATGTTTGCTTACCGCTAGCTTTTTCAAACAACAGCCGGCTCCAGACTCTGATTGGTTCTTTTCTTATTTAGTCCCGCCTATTCGATTTGATGATTGGTTATTTTTTCCGGTCGCCCATCCTTTCCGTTTTCTGATTGGATTTTCGTTTCTGTCAATTTTCGTTGTCGTTTCTTATTCGTCAACGAAAATGTCGGTCAATATTCGTTATAATTTAGTCTTTTTTGGCGTGTATATTTTCGTTTTTGTTTAGTTTTAGTCCGCAAAAATTCATTCGTCACGAAAAAAAAAACGAAAATAATTCGTCAACGAAATTAACACTGCCCCCATGCAAAATCAGGCTCAGCATCGTAAACAAAAAGAAAGTATTGGAAACGTAAACTTAGGCCTGAGAGCAGACGAGGAAGAGAAACGTAAACTCGGCCACAACTTTTGTTTCATTTAGTTTTCCTCAATTTATTTTTTTGAGTTTACATGGAGCTGAGCCCATTTTGACCCCATAGACCAAACATAATAATAATAATAATAATAACACATTTTATTTATAATGCACTTTACATTTCAAGGAAATCTCAAAGTGCTAAACTAGTACCTCAGCTACAACTAGTTTTACTAAAGCACAGCTCTGCGGCAACATAGTATTTTTTATTTTTAATTACAGCAACGTGTTCAACATGAAACCTGAAATCTTAATAATAAATACACACATGGCTTGTCATATCTTATCCATACAGTATGTTCGTATTTTAGTAATGAGACAATTTGCACCTACAGCTGAAAGACCGAGTCTTTTGAACGCACGCGCGTCACATCACTAGCGTGAACTTCAGCCGGCCAATCAGTCGGTAGTGGTTGTGTTGAGTCGGCTCCGTACAAAGCGGACCGCCAGAGAGCATGTCCATAAAAAACATCATCAGCACGGAATACGAACATATTACCCAGATGTGAACACAATATACCCTACCAGGGCTGGTCCGTGCCGACACAGATGTGAAAACGTCTGTTCTTCTGCTCTGTCTTCTCAAACCCAAGTCGGTCGTGGCAGACGGCCGCCCATACTGAGCCAGGTTCTGCTAGAGTTTTCTTCCTGTTAAAAGGGAGTTTTTCTCTCCACTGTCACTACATGCTTACTCAGTATGAGGGATTGCTGTAAGGTCACTGACACTGTTTGCTGGTTTTAATGGTTACTTGTTCTAATTGTTTGTGTGCTTTTCTGTTTAGTTTGCAGCACTTTGGACCTCCTCTGTTGGTAGGTTATTTATAGAAGTCAGTGACTCGATGCAATCTGCTGGATTTCCTTAGGTAGGAAACTTTTAACTAATTGGAATAATAAACTGAACTCAATGCACTGTTTAATGCATTCAATTGGAATGTTTGCTTTGTAAATCACCTTGAGATTATTTATGTTGTAAATTGGCACCATTTAAGAAATTTAATTTGAAATGGAAAAACTAAAAAAAAAAAAAGACCAACTAACTCTGATCTCATCCAATATTATTGCTAATTTATTAACCCCAAGTTTACACGCTCCTACAGAACTGAGTCAGTGGTTGAATTAGTGGTCTTCAAGCTCTGCAGACCTTCTGGTTTTTAAAATCAGGTGTGCAGGAGTTAGAAACTAAAACATGCTGGATAGCAGATCTCGTGGGCCAGGATTGGAGACATATTATCAGTAATTAGATGTAACTTAGCATTAATCTTGCGTGTAAAATGATGCATATGCTTCATGCTTGGTGGTTAGGCTACCTTCCATGTTACTGTGAGAATCCGCACAGATTCACTTTCAAGTTAAAATTAGCTAAATAGAAATGGATGTGATCTGACAAAGATGCTGTGTACCGTAATTTAGAATTTAGCTAAGGCTAACCTTGCTAGCCGCTAACAAGAAGCACACGCTGCTCACTCACATTGAATAACTCTGACAAAAACAAAACTTTTAACTGCATAAATGGCAAATGAACACAAAAAATTAACTTACTGCAGATGAACGGTGGGCTGCCCAACGCAGATAGGCTCACCATTGCGCAATGTCGATGTGCTAACCGTGGTGCTACTGCTAACAACAGAAACACGACCTGGGCGGAAATGACGTCAAACCTAAGCGCTTTCACCCAGCTGTCATTCATTTCCCATGCAGCCAATGAGCCCAAAGCAACCCCCCCCCCCCCCCATGTAAAATCAGGCTCAGCATCCTAAACGAAAAGAAAGTATTGGAAACGATCCAAGGGGTTCAAATGAAGGCAACTGGACTTCTTTGGTTTCTTGAAGACGTTTCGCTTCTCATCCGAGGAGCTTTGTCAATTCTGACTGGAATATGGGAGGGTCGATCTTATAAACTGTAGCTGTCTATTGTTGAAGTCTACAGGAAACCGACCCACACAGACCAGTATTTGCATTTCGACTCACATCACCCACTGGAGCACAAAATGTCAGTTATCAGGACTTTACACCATCGGGCAGAGAATATCCCCACAAAGACTGAGGGAAAGCAAAAGGAAGAGAAACACGTTAAGAAAGCTCTCCAAAACTGCAGATACCCCAACTGGGCCTTTGTGAAATCAACAAAGAAGTCTAGAAAGGAATCCACAGCAGCAAACAGCAAAGAGAAGGACAACAGGCGCAGAGGTACCATCATCCCATATGTGGCAGGAGTCTCTGAGAAACTGAGAAGAATCTTCTCCAAACATAACATCCCTGTAAATTTTAAACCCAACAATACCCTCAAACAGAGGCTGGTCCATCCTAAAGACAAGAGACCCAAACAGAAGCGGAGCGGCGTCGTTTATGCAGTCCAATGCAGTGAGGACTGTCCAGAGCTTTACATAGGGGAAACTAAACAACTACACAAGCGCATGGCACAGTACAGGAGAGCCACCTCTTCAGGCCAAGACTCTGTAGTCCACCTACACCTGAAGGACAAGGGCCACACCTTTGAAGATGACAAAGTCCACATTCTGGACAGAGAAGATAGATGGTTTGAGAGAGGAGTGAAGGAAGCCATCTATGTCAAAATGGAGAAACCATCATTAAATAGAGGAGGAGGACTCAGGTTTCACCTTTCCAGCACCTACAATGCAGCTTAATTGAACCAAGTTCCAAAACAGTTTCAGTCCAGTTCACACCCTCCTGCATCTAATCAAAACAACGACTCACAAACAATAGAGGCTAACGATGCTAACGACCCATCAAGAGGTAGGGAGGAGGGGCATTCACAGGCAGATGCTGCTCGTTGAGCAACAATAGACAGCTACAGTTTATAAGATCGACCCTCCCATATTCCAGTCAGAATTGACAAAGCTCCTCGGATGAGAAGCGAAACGTCTTCAAGAAACCAAAGAAGTCCAGTTGCCTTCATTTGAACCCCTTGGATTACCATGACCTGGATGACTGAGAACCTTCACCAGCATATTGGAAACGATAACTTAGGCCTGAGAGCAGAGGAGGAAGAGAAACGTAAACTCGGCCACAACTTTTGTTTCATTTAGTTTTCCTCAATGAAATTTGTTTTTTGGTTGCAGTTTTCCAATCCAATCCCAATCCAATTTTATTTCTATAGCACTTTCTACACAACACTGTCGACCAAAGTGCTGTACAATAAAAAATATAACAAACATCAATAAAACATTAAAAACACATCACAATAAAATATAGCCTAAAAAAAAAATAAAAATTGAAAAATAAAAACATTTAAAAAATTTAAAAAAAAACGAGCAGATGTACAACAATCAGGTTGTGTTAAACGCGAGTGCATAGAAGTGCGTCTTAAGAAGGGTTTTAAAAACTCCAAGCGAGGAAGCTTGCCTAATATTGCCCGGCAGCTGATTCCAAAGGCTTGGAGCCGCCACAGCAAAAGACCTATCACCTCTCCGCCTCAACCTTGTCTTCGGAACCACCAACTTCTGCTGGTCAGCCGACCTCAGCAGACGTGGTGGCTCATATGGCAGGAGAATGTCGGAGAGGTATGCAGGTGCCAACCCATTCATAGATTTATAGGTCAGCACAAGAATCTTAAACTTAATTCTAAAAACAACTGGAATCCAGTGAAGAGAAGCTAGCACAGGGGTGATATGATCACACCTACGGGTGCCAGTTAGAAAACGTGCAGCAGCATTCTGCACCAACTGCAGTCTTGAGAGACAGCCTTGACTCACCCCAACGTATAGACCATTACAGTAATCCATTCTTGAGGTAATAAAAGTGTGAATGAGTCTTTCCATGTCCCTCTTCATTAATACAGACTTAACTTTAGCCAGCTTCCTTAACTGGAAAAAGCAGGATTTTACCACCCCATTTATTTGCTTATCAAATTTCAGCTCTGAGTCTACCTTGACCCCCAGATTAGAGATGACATCTTTGGGACAAGGCAAGAATTCATCCAAAAGAGGAGGAGACACAGCCGATGACCCACTAGGTTTAAAAAAGATAATTTCAGTCTTGCCCTCATTTATGCTCAAAAAATTAGAGGCCATCCACACTTTCACCTCCTCCAAACACTGTAGGATGCCCGCCACCCCTCTAACCGGAGCATAAACTTGACAATCGTCCGCATAACAATGAAAGGCCAGACCATATTTCCTAAAAATAACACCCAGAGGAAGCAAATATAAAGAGAACAGTAGAGGACCAAGCACTGAGCCCTGGGGCACACCACATTTAAGGGGAGCCTCCTTTTAGGTTCAAATTAATTTTTTTATTTACTGTTTTTATTTACAAATTTTTTTTCAAGTTTTCAATTTTTATTTGAATTTACAATATCTTTTTTCGAGTTTTAAATTTACAATTTATTTTTTCGAGTTTTCAATTTTTATTTGAATTTACAATTTATTTTTTCGAGTTTACATGGAGGTGAGTGAGCCCATTTTGACCCCATACCAGGGTGCGTTTGTCTGTCCAGGCAGATGAGTTTCATTCCGTGTGCCCGATCTAGTCTCGTCTAGCTGCTCACAGCAGACCCCTTCCCTACCCGCGAGTAAATATCCAGTCACAGGTTTGACCCGCCCCACTGAGCTGAAAAGGCTGGTTTATTTTTTTACAGTTGTAATTTTACTTCATTATATGTTAGGTGTTCTTTTAAATATTTTATCCCGGTTAAATATCTAAGATTTTCTCCATGGAGTTGAACCGTACATGCTCTTGTTTTGAAAGAAACAAAACGTAACTTCCGCCGTGGGCTTTTATGTTTTAGACAACTTGATCCGGTTCCCACATCTTGGGAAGGGGAGGGGGTGGGGGGGATTTGCTTCAAAGAGGCTCCACGCAGGCGCATTGGTGGAGGCGGATGCAGCAGCGCATAGATATCATATAAACACTAGATGGCTTAACTGGGAGTCGACAGCGTCCCTACACGGCGGCCATCTTACCTCGGACAGCTTACGTTCCGTTCTCAATGGTAGCAGATGGAAGGTGATTGAACAACTTAAACAAAAACACTCTTAACTCGATGAAAAATGAACGGATTTACAAGCGGGTTGCATTAT
This sequence comes from Aphyosemion australe, assembly GCA_006937985.1. NCBI lineage: Eukaryota > Metazoa > Chordata > Actinopteri > Cyprinodontiformes > Nothobranchiidae > Aphyosemion > Aphyosemion australe. Next base: position 3,659,935 of record SSNS01000010.1, on the reverse strand, counting down.
TACAATCCTTAGAGCACATAGGCTTGATAGCACATACTTTAACATTTTTAAATTAACGGGCCAAATCCGTCATATTTTAGAGCCACATCTCTGGCGTTTATAACAAACCAAACCGTTTGAAATTCGGTTGAAAATTGAGCAAGTTAGTGTTATTTAAATAGTACATTCACCATTGACACCAATGTTACGAAAGGGGGCAGCTGTCCGAGGTAAGATGGCCGCTGCGTAGGGACGTTCGTCCAATCGACGAACAGCGCGGGTAAGGCATCTAGTGTTTATATGATATCTATGCAGCAGCGGAGCATCAGCAGCATCGAGTCAATCTGACGCAAAAGAGACAGGTGTCGTGCCGAAATCGGCACATCTGCAGCGGGAGTGCGCGCGCAGCCTTATTTCTGGCTATTTATGCTTCAGCGAATCAAAGAAAAGTACAAAAACAACAATGAAGCAATACTTTAAAGTATTTTCGCGTCTACTTGGTTAAAAATCGATGTGTGGTCGCTTGGATTTGTTTTTTCCCCCACTACGTGCGCGCTCCCGACACAGGCCCACACATTTTAAAGGGGATAAATACCTTTGCGCAACACCGGAAGTGAAGATGACAGTGGATGGTTCCTGGATGAGTAACCACCGTAAAAGCATCGTTAATTTGTTTAATAGCTAAAATTAAATCAACTTTGCAGCTTAATTTGATAGTGATGTTTAATTATGAAATACCGTTCAACTTAATGAATTTATACGGCTGAAATGTAAGTAAAATAAACGATAAAATACCTTCAAGGTGTTTTATTTTGAAACTCTGGACGAGAACTCCGCGCCCTTCCACGGTTATCTTGACTCAGTATTCCGTCAGGTCCACCGGCTCCTGTCCCAGCTCTCGTCTGTCCGTTAAATGTTGTTTTCTGCCTGTCGTCGCTGAGACAGGTGCACCAGCGGGAAACGTCACTGTCCTCACGCGACGCTGACATGCCCGCGCGAGCGGAGATGGCTCCTCCGGACTCAGCTCGCTGACACATCCCAGGCCTCATTCGAACAACTTGTTCCGGGTATGGTGATGAGGATGGAGACAGTCCGGTGAGGAGATGTAGCTTCGGATCAGGGCCAGCCCAGGACAGTCATTCTAATAATGAAGATCTGGAGCACTGAACATATATTCAGGTGAGTCAACATGATGTTAAAGATTCAAATATCTCTTTCATAAATAACTTTAAGCAAACTTATGCGTTTAAATGTGTGTTTCCAGTTGAATTCCACTTGATGTGTTAGTGTAAAGCTGTCCCTCACCATCACACTGCCACCACCATGCCCTGCTGCTGTTATGATGTTGTTTTGTTCTGGTTTGAGTGCAGCTACCCCTGGGAGACGGTGATCAAGGCTGCAATGAGAAAATACCCCAACCCCATGAACCCCAACGTGGTTGGGGTGGACGTCCTGGACCGCAGTCTGGACTCAGAGGGTCGCCTTCACAGCCACAGACTCCTCAGCACAGAGTGGGGGCTGCCGGGTATCGTACGAGCGGTCAGTGGTAAAGCCTGGGATGTGCAGAAATACGTTCACTTAGACATGCATCTTAAATGTTGCTATACTCTCCCTTCAATAAACAACTCTGACTGTGTAATCAACATGGATGGAGGCTAAGATCACCTTCTCTCTGACTGGTTTGTGCACATTTACCATCCTCAGATACTGGGAACCAACCACACTCAGACTTACGTAAAGGAACACTCCATAGTCGACCCCGACGAGAAAAAGATGGAGTTGTGTTCAACAAATGTGAGTCAACAAAAGTTTTTAAATGCTACTGAATGTAAATGTCATAAAATGAGTATTTCTATCCACCAGATAACTCTCACCAACCTCATATCAGTGGATGAAAGGCTTGTTTACAGACCACACCCAGAAAACCCTGAGGTGTAAGTGTTCATTTGCCTTATTATTATTATTATTACTTTGATTTGATTTGACATTATTTTGTTCTTTTCTGTTCTGCGTGCCTCTGCCTCCTCCCTCTGCTGCTCCCCAGGACCGTCCTGACACAGGAAGCCATCATTACAGTGAAGGGAGTCAGTCTGGGCAGTTATCTGGAGGGGATGATGGTCCGGAGTATGTCCGCCAACGCCCGCAAGGTGCTGCAAATCCAATGTGTAGCATTATGATTATCTTCTACATGTGCAGAGGCACGGGGAAGCTTCTCCGTGGCCTTAACATCTGTGAATGTGGATGAGCTCCATATGGTATAAAGGAAAATAGTAAACATTCTTCTGCGTTCTGCAAGTGTTAAACCTGATTTAAGCTTCTTTACATTCATAAAGTAAAAGTGCCAGTTTTTTCTTTAAAAAATATATATCTTGATATTTAGACTCCCTGTTTGAACAATCAGCAGCCATTGTGTCTTATCAGCTGTCACCTAGCACTCTGATTATGAGAATCATTCATCCACACCGAGGAGGGAAAAACGTGGAATTCCTCAAATTCTGACCAAACTATTCATTTGTCCTGTTTTGCTTCTTCAATCAGTTCAAAACCATTAATGGAGAAAATATAGAATAACTTTGCTTAGAATATTGCAAAGTTAAATGTGATGAAGGATGGTCCATGTTTTACTACCACAGAGCAGATTTAGATCCAACCTGTGTCATATGGAGGACCCTTCCTGCAGAAATAGGTAATAAAGATATAAATGAGGACATAAAATGAGAAATAATTAAATAAATGTGAAAGGAAAATAATAAATATATAAATGATAACATTTAAATATGTGATTAAATAAATATATTTGGAAATAAATAAATGCTGGAATGATTTCCTTCCACACTTTAAAAATGTTCTTTATGTAAAATGTGTTTATTTAGGTGTTTTATTGATCTATTTACTGTGACAGTAGGGTCCTAATAGGCCTGTTGCATCATCGTGGCGTCTCTCTGGGGTTGACCTGCTGCTCTGTTCTGTGTGCACCTGCAGGGCTGGGATGCTATCGAGTGGATTATTCAGAACTCTGAGAGAGAACGTTCCTCTCTGTGACATTTACTAACTCCGGTAACTCCTCTCTGGCCCGTTTCTTCTGTTGCATCAGCAAAATGAATCTCAAGAACACGCTGTGCTACGGCTCTCACTGCACTTTTTCTTTTCTGTTAACGTTTAGGTCTCTGACTCCACGAGGACGTTTGCTCGCCTCAGCTCCACCAGAGCATCTTCAGGTCCTCCTGAGCTGCTGTCTGGAAGGACTTTTCTCTTAGCCCAGCTAAGCAGATAAACCAGCTTCAAATCATAATTTCATTTCTAGCTCTGCATTCGCTAACCCAGTAGTTTAAAATTACGATGTAAAGACACTTGAGATGTTTCTGAATGTCTAGATCTAAATTTAGCTCACATCTGAAAGGGGAAGAATGCAAAAGAGGACGTCTCGTCCAAGACTTGGGACAATTTCATCAATAAGCAACAAACTTAAAAGGCAAGAATAAAAAACGTATCTAAAAAGGAGAGGACTCCACCATCAACGCTGGCTTTTATTTATCTCCTGTCTGAAAGCAGCCACGCTGTAAAACGGGTTTATGTGTAGCATGAAGGGAAAAGCAGGCAACACACACACTAGCCTTCAGAGTTCAAATGGCCTTAAACTCCCCCCCAGCGTGGAGAAGTGGCATGCCTCCGACAGTCATACGCTTCATGACTCCAAACGTAGACGCTACCTGTGTAATTATGAATCCTGGTGATCAGGACAGTACTGTATGTGCCATGGTGCACACTGACCTATGTGCTAAATGTATGTATAGTTGCATATTATTTGTATAGATGTTATTTAAAACAAATGCACTGCTTTTATTTTGTCCGTGTTACATAAAACGAGCGTAGTTTATGTTTTAACATCAGCTGTTGTTTGGCTACAGGTTTTGCTGAAACTTATAAAAATGAAGTAAACATTTTTTTGTTGTCTGAGCTCATTACCAGCTGGTCCTGAGGTCTGGTTAAACTCTGGACATCACACACACACACACACACACACACACACACACACACGTGCACCAGGCTGTGAAACATGCTAGTAATTTGATTTATTTTTCTGCTTCCAAATTATTTCATATCATCTCATAAGTGAAATCACACAGCTGCTTTTAGTTGATCCTAAATCCACATGATGGTCAAATAGTATAAATCTGATTAAAATCATTCTTATTTCAGGTTTAACTGAATTTTGTGATTTTCAAAATAAAACCATGTTTTTTAGACACAGGTTGGAGACAATGACACGCTCAGGTTCAAAAATGTATCTTAAAAAATAATGATGGATCATGTATTCCTTTAATTTTGTATAAATTCTGTGGTTTTTAAAGGAAAATATTGGTCCAATGCTGGTGCAGTTCATAATTTTTCCAGCAGATGGCAGACCTTCCCTGAAGAACAGAATAAAAACATCCTTTATCGTCCCTCAGAAGTTCAGGTGCAGCAAAATAGCTTCACAATAAAATTCTGCTGTACATCTGAAACAAGAATCCTTCAGTCGAAAATATTTTTTTAAATTTCAAAGACCATAAACTTTAGGATAATTCCAGTTTTAAAACAATCAGTGACGTCATTTAAGAATATTTTATTTACTGAACAAACATAAACAGACTGCGTAGCGTGGACATCACAGCAGCATCTGAGCTGATCAAGGCGAGTTGAACCATACCTGTACCTTTCTATGCTCCCAAACTCTAGCGTACATGTTAAACCACGTGCCTTAACTTCAGCAAATAATTAAGTAAACCATCAGCTGGGTGTTTAAAAAACATGCAGGAGGCTTTTACAGAAACACGTTGCTTCTATCAGCCTCGCCGTGTGTAAATCAGACACTTCATAGTAATGATAAAGAAAATAACTGCATCCAAGTTAAACGAGTGGCAGAAAAGACACAGATTGTACCGGGATCGCTTCAAGTCTCATGATAAAGGCACACATGCCGTGGTTATGCTGGCTTTGATTACAAATCTTTGGTAATAACAATACTACGACACGTAGGTGTTGCTGCAGTTACAGCCATAGCAGGAAAACGGTTAAAAAAACGATCAAATCCATATAAAAGTGAAAAAAACATAAGTCAGATGTGTCATCAAATCCTCCATCTTGGTTACTCCCGCAGCTCAACAGGAGCCTCTCGTCCATCCCAGAGCACAAAAATAAAATAAAGTATGTACATTAAACATATTGCACCTTCCCATGTGTGCAGGCCTCGTTCTACCATCAAACTCATCTTCCTCACTTCCTAAACAAAAACCTCCAAACAGGAGGAAAACAGAGGAGTCGTTTCACAAACCACACCCACGTAAGACTAAACTCCCAACAGCCAATCAGTCTTTCCTTTTTCATCTTCACACACACACACACACCGGTTGCATCTACATCCCTTTCACTCCTCACCATATTCAGTCCCTTTCAGAGGTGAACCCTTCACAAATGTTCTAAAAATTGCATTTCCGTCCCGCCGTCTGCGTCCTTCTCGGCGTCACACCAAAACTAAATCTACATCCAGGACTTTCCTGGGACAGAAACATAAACATCCATATGTACAGCGACAGTATGTACAGCCAGTTCATCTGAGAGCGAGGCTTCAGAAGTTGAACAGATTGATGAAGTCCTGAGGGGAGAGGGAGGTGGTGCAGCTCTCTGGGTTGTTGGCTGTGCAGGGGTGATTTGTGTCCTAAGAGCAAAAATAAACATTTAGTTTCACTTTAGGCGCCCGTTTTCTTTTTGCTTTTCCTTTTAGGTGCAGCTTTTACAGACAGGAGCGTTTCAGTTTCACATGTGCTTTGATGGAGAACGAAGCGGCAGAGCTGTACCTTCCAGAAGAGGATGTGGCAGTGTGTGCAGAGGTGCAGGGTGTCGCTGTACTGCTCTCTGAGAGGATAGCAGCGGCTCAGCTTGAAGTACATCTTCTTCCACTCCAGGTGACCTTTATCCGACACCATCAGACGCTTGCGGATCTAAAGAAGAGGAAGACAGACTTTAAAAGATGCAACACAGAATAGCAGCGTCTTTTTTAAACCAGCCTTAATGTTTCATTTTCACCAGCAGTAACTAGCTGAGTTTCTGATGAGCCTAAACGGGTATTTAGAAGTGTTCCTATGTAAAGTTGTAAAACGTTTGCACCACACGGCCAGACTTGACCCTCGTTTCTCATTTTTAGGCACGCGAAAGCCACATAATGTAATGTTGGTGTAGCTTTTTACTGAGGACTGTAAAGATTTATAAAGAACACGGCATGAATCCGTTTGAAAATATGAATATAAAGCCCTTTTCAGATTGCCATTCTGGAATATGTGTGGACAATTCAGTCCGGTCTGTAACCAGAACTGTGTTTTCAGACACACCACGTTTGCACCGGAACTTGTCCTTTCGGCTGCCTTCACACAGCAGGGAAAAGTTCCAGATGTCTGCGGGGGAGGGGGTGGGGGGTACCCAGATATTGCATAATGCAGCGGGCGTACATGCGTCATCTCCCCAAACAAAGCTAGTATGTGATAGAATTCCTCTCACTGATCGGATTTACGTTAAGCACAATTCTGCGCACACGAAGACGCATAAGAGACCTGGTCACCTGGATGATGAAGCTCAATGGTTAATAAAGGAATCACGGAAGCGCTGTGATGCGCTCCATCGCGCTTCCAGGAGACGGTACCGTAGGAGGCGAGCTGCCATGGTTCGCCGCATGCTACAGGAGCGAGCTACCTGGCGTATATGGAAACATTCACGACCAAGTGGCGAAGTTTTCTGGTCAGACGTGTTGAAAAACTTTGCTTTCCCAGTCACGTGATATATGTAATCTAGGTGCGCACCAGCGTCCCCCGCTCCCCTCCTCCTCCTCCTCCCTGTCCGGAACTCGACCTCACCAGTCTGAAGCAGCCACCCTGTCCGTGACGAGTCCGGTCCTGTTACTAGGGGCTTCGTCCGGTCTAATTCAGGAAAAGGTTTACCGGATATTTGTATTCAGACACAAACGTCTTACGGACAGAGTCCCGAACATTTCCGTTTTTCATGGCCTGTCTGAAGGGGGCTTTAGTTTTTTAAACACTGTTCTCAGACTAGCTGTTAGCTCATCAGTCCTAAAGGATGTACTCTCCATTTCTCCAAACAGAGGCTGTTCTGGATGTAATCTAAAAGTGATTTAATAACCTTTAAAGTGCTTGGTTCCTTTCCTGGATAAACTTCTACCCACCTGTCGGTCAGTGAAGTGGTACTGACAGAGTTTCTTCCACAGCAGGCGGTCCTCAGCGAGGGTCCCAAGCTCTGGACACACCTGTCCCAGACTGACCAGGTCCCTGCCGTCCGTCAGACGCTGCATGATGTTCAGCTGCAGGCTGGCTGGCAGCTCGGTCAGAGCCATGCCGGTGGACGTGGGCTGCAGGGGGGACAGGGACAGAAGTGGTCAGGACCAAAGAGGAAATTCACACTTGAGAAGCCGCGGTGTGGGCAGATGCTCACTCTGTTAATCTGGATGCTGTCCAGCTGCTGCTGCCACTGTAGGATGTTCTCCATGCGGTGCACCCAGATGTTGATGTTCCCCACCAGCACGGACTTGCCCATGTCCTGAACCAGGCCACACAGAGAGACGTAGAGCGTCTGCAGCAGCTCTTTGATGGGCCGGACGTTCTGCTGGTCATCCAGGACTGTGAGCAGGGAAGGGGGGGGTCAAAATGAGTGGGATTAGACAAATAAATATCGGCTGTATCAAACTAAATGTTTCAGAGTGGCTGCCATTTTTTCTGGTGCATTAATAATATTTGGCCACAAGGTTTCATAACGCTACCTAAACAACCTGAATCTGTGTTTAGCAGAAGGAGCATTTAGTTTACGCTCTGGCCTGCAGAAGGGTCTGGTGACTGTCAGGGGCTTTCACGGAGCTGGTCAAGGGCCAAAACTGCACATCCAAACAGCTTTGCTAACCTCTAATTTTTTCTGTTTACATCTTTCAGTCATATCTAGAAGAAGCCAAACTGTGTCGCCTGAAGCTGAATTCTGCAAGAGCTTCACACATTTACTGAAAAAAACAAAACTTGCATGGACCAACTAGAGGAGTGGATGTAGGAGAGCGACAGGGCTCACCTTTCTGGACAACTCTCTCCAGAATGTTCATGTAGTTCTTCTGCGCCACTCCGCTGAGCGAGGGGAGCTGGGACTTGGCGATAAGCTCCAGGAGCTTCAGCAGAGAAAAACAAAAAGAGAAGGACACAAAAAGAAAGAAACAACATCAATTTCTTCCTGTCAGCTGCTGAGACTCTCTGTTCCACCGTCCCGTTGCTGCACACGCTCAGACGCATTCTTACAAAACACGCTCGCTCTGCAGACACTAAATATCGTCTTGGAGACGCTCCAACTGGTTGTTACTCTCAGCTGCAGCAGAGATCCAACAAGAGCCCATAAGTCTCTAACCTTTACCCCCCTGCACACCCACACACACACACACACACCTCTACAGGGGGAGAAGAAGCTGCTGGAGAGATGTTGGACAACCGTCTCCACTTGTCAACAACACAAGCTGCCACAAATAAGCGTTTAATCATTTGACTCCTGATCTCCTGTCATGTGAACTAGCTGAATCATGGCACAGAAAGCTTGCGCGTGTGTGTTCATGTGTGTGTGTGTGTGTGTTGCTGTTGGCAAACATTAAAAGCAGGGGGTTACAGGAAGAGATGGGGGGGTCTGGCATGTAACAGATGCACTGACATCATGGAGACATTAAAGTTAGAGGCATCAACAACCAGTGAGTCATGAGAACATAAGTTACCCATCATCATCATCATCACTGTAGGAGCCATAAGATTCCTTCTGAACTGGCGATAAGAAATCATTTCCCTCTTTTACGTTATCCTTGCCTAATTTTCCAGCTTCCACCTTCTGTTCCGCTGGTTTCATCCCTCCTTTCTTCACTAATCCCCTACCCTTCCTTCTTTGAGCCGCTTCTCGTCTCTGCAGAGCAGCCGGGCAGAACGGCGTATCTACTTTTAGACCCCCCCGCTGAGCACTAAGCTGCACCTCAAAGCTCATCATGTGGCTCGCATGGTTTCCAGAAGCACGGCATGTTGAAATTACATAAAGGTCCTGCTTGTAAAAGGTAGATTTAAGTGCATCGTACTGATTATGTCCCTTTGTTTGATTGATGGAAGCATGGGGGGGGGTGCACTTGTGCAGGTGAGGAAGAAGACACTAATCTGTGTAACTGAGACCAAGTCAAACGATCCCGTAAACGCCATCAGACGGCGAGGAGCTAGTGTTACATCGTGGTATTGTTCTTTGGCCCTGACGCACCTCGCTGCACTTATTAGCTGGAACCCGCGACGAGGAGCGGATCAAAAACTCGCAACGTGGACGGTGACAAATTACAACCAGATTGTGTGGGAGATCGTGTGAGTTTCTGGAGTCGTTTCTTCAAACGAAAACAAGAAAAGTAATTAAAAACACAATCCTGTCTAATTAGAGAGCTGGAAAGCTTAAAGTAAACGAGGATGGGGAGAGAGAGTGTGTGACAGCTGAAAACCGAGGGGTTAATCTGGCAGAGGGAAGTGTGTGTGTGTGTGTTTGGGGTTCAAAATCAGCTGACAATCATCAGGTCTGGTTTCATAAACCCCCTCCTCGGGTGGTCACACCTCGCCACACAGCTGTCACAGACCCCTCACCGTCACATGTGGGAACATGTGGAAGAGAGCTGGGGTTTAAATCACACACTTTACTGTAGCAGGAGGAAAAAAATCCAATTTTAAGAAAAAATATGATCCTGAGACCGGTGTACGTGAAGTGGATCTCCTAATAAAATGCATCTGCTAACAAAAACAGCAGATTTTTACAGGTTTAGTGGTTTAAACTCAACTTGGAGATGCAAAACAGTAAAGACACACATCATTGGGTCATATCATCACCACTGAGGGCTCCTCGTCTGGAGAGCTTTGATAAGAACGACACAGAAGCACACACACCCACTCAAACTTTAACTCCGGACAAAAATAGTTCTCAACAACCACACAGAGGACGAGCAAAAAAAAAAAAAAAAACAGAGTAGAAACAAGAAGAAAAGGCACGAGAACTCACTCTGACTACGTAATTAAATCTCCTGGTGTCCTTGATGGCGCTGCAGAAATCCAGGCGGTTGAAGGCCTCTCCGAGTGTACAATAACCGTGGCGCTGGGAGAATTTAATTATCAGAGTATTAGATTGCAATCCTCCACAAGAGCACGGAGCTGTCTGAAGGTGTTTGCATTAGATCAGAAAAGTTGGATATCAGACTAATTGAGCTGGTTTGTTACCTCCTTGGTGCTTCCTTTATGAACATAAATCCACTTCTCCCTGTGGAAATCTGTGAAAACATCAAGTGTTTCCATCAGTGGCTGCTGCTGCTGCTGCTGCTGCTCTCGTTACACATAAGCTCTGAGACAAATGCACAAGCATGCACCACAAATAGGATGTGGACAAATTAATGTAACACTCCAAAATGAGAAAGCATCTGTGTGAGTTCCTCCTGTCGGTATTTCTGATTGTGTTTGTGCCAAAACACACAATTTATGTGTGTGTGAGAGACTCACAGGGGATCTTGGTGTTGTTGTTCATCAGGTCTTTCTTCCTCTTTTTGGCAGCCATATCATAGCTGAGGGCGAGCAGCAGGTTCTCCTTGTTGAAGCACTCTGCCTCTTTGACTTTGCAGAAGCTGGAAAAACACATTTTTCATCAGAAGTTGGGACTAAAAACAGGCTGGCTCTGCCCTGATCATGCCCGAGGTCACGGTGAGATGAAAGTTATTCTGGAGAGTGGCCAGGCTCGACAGACGTTTGTTAATCCTCTCACTTGTTGCTGGGTTATTAATAGCTTTGTGATTACCCTGCGAGGGAAACGTAGCAACCAGAAAAACACTGATGGAAACCAACATGAAGGCCCACACTCCCCCCCCCTGCACCCATCCATCCTCCTGACTCCTCTAACGCATTTTAAAAGTGCAACACTTCTCGAAACAACCAGAAACGCACCTCTCCACAGAGACATTATTGTTGTTTCTGCCGTCTGCTGTTGTCTTTTTCCACCCATCTTCGGTTTTGACCCAGTTCTGACCCGGTGACCTCCAGTCCTGTCCGAGGAAAGGCATTCTGACTCGGTAACTGCTTTAAAACCAACCACAAGTGTTTAATAAAAGAGCGTCCCGTCCCTGAAGCGCTTAGTTTCCTGAGTGTGTTTCTGTCTCGTGTTGACACTGCGCAGCTCGCCTTATATCCTCCCACTCAGAACCCGGAAACGCACAGGCCCCGCCCACCTTGGAATCTTCGCCACAGCACGTGGCTTTGTTTATCAACCTCAGTGTTGCGAAAGAGCTTGGAGGGGATGAAAATGTCCTATGTCATGGAAAGTTGAAGACAGAGGACACCTTTGACATTCGTTTTGGAATCTTTCAGCAGGATAAAAGCCTGAGCAAAGCGTTTTATTGTAAATTAGAGCTTGTACATAACTGACCTGAGCTAGCTTGTTTATTAGCGTCTGTCCACATAACCGAGAATGCAAATAGCTCTGATCAGAAAACTTAACCTAGTAATAAAAATACCCTCAACCTGTGTGATGTAACAGAGTACTCTACCTGCACTCTGCTACTAATAATATTCACTGGAACACATTTTAATTCTGTCCCTCTCTTCCAAAGAGCTGAAGTCAGGCTATAATGTTTTTGCCTGTTTGAGTGGTGGTGGGTGTCTGTAAGCAACAGGGCCGGCCCAAGCCTTTGTGGGGCCCTAAGCAGGTGTTCCTATGTGAGTGTTATTTAATTGGGGTGTAATAATTCAAATATTTGAAAGTAACATCAGACAAATACTGAATTTACAGTAAACAAGCTAAGTATACTATCTTTTTGTTCTTAAAATTTGGAACAGATGCGTATAAAATGTGCAGTCACTACAAAATAAAACCAAAAAGCACTATATCACACAAATAACGCAAAATAATATATAAATAGTTTCCATGTGTTTAATATAATTTAGTTTACATTATTAAAAGTTATTAAAAAAACTTTCTCATGCTTGGTGCTCTTGGGGGTCCCTGGTGGTGTGGGGGCCCCATGCAGTCGCTTAACCAGAGTATGGCTAGGGCCAGCTCTGGTAAGCAAACATGAACCATTGGATGGAATCTCTTAAATAATATTCACTGATGGTGCGTCTATGCATAGACATGACTACGTAGATGCGCCATTGGGTGCTGGAGAGCGTAACAGCCATATTGTGTTCCTCACTCTCCAAAACTAACTGGAGTCAATGCAGGGTGGCAAACAATGCTCGTTTTTTTGTGCAGCCTACTAGTTGTAACAATCGGTGCACATTGAAAACAGATCACGTGGGATAACTGTTGACATTTCTATCCTACCTGTTGGGATTTTATATTTTAATTCATTTTTACATATTTTATTTAATTATATTTGTAGTTTAATTATCATTCCATACCATATGTCTGATTTTGTGAAAAAGAATTATAAATGTGTTTTTTTAGTTGGGTAAACACCTTCCTCAGTAGAAATGAATGCACTGGGGGCGAATGGGAATCCATCCAAGATGGCGGCCCGCTGCTACACCAGCTCCAGTAGGCAGCGCCAGTCCACGTTGCTTCTACGTATACGATGTCTGTGCATCTACGAATGATTACCTTTTGGTGTCACCTCCATTCAAGATGGCTAATCAACTTTAGCAAACCTAAAACTGGCTCAAACTCCAGCAGTATTAGATACACTGAGCTAAAAGTTAATGTGGAAATTGCTGAGAGGGTCAGTGCCGCATGACGTGCATGACGTTTTCAAGTTTTAACCAAAAATGGCTGCAACATCATCATTTCTCATCACAGTTTAGTTTAACATGCTGGTATGAAAAACAGCAGGTGATATGCTTTCTTTCAAGGTTTCATGTGCTTAAGAGAATCTGCTTCGTGTCAATGGAAATAAAAGAAAAAAAAAACATTCATGCTCCTCAGAAACGTGGCTCTAACGTCCCCGGATTCTTTTTCACTCCTGCTATCATAAATAATCCGAGTTATGCATTGGATCCTTCCAGAGCTTTAAGCTCCTCTGTGAGCTGAATATAGAGCGAGGGGGTTTACTACTGTATTTAAATTATTTTTCCCCAAATCAGCACTGATTGATCTAGGTAGTCTGTTGGAGGGTGTGTTTGCATTGATTTGGGCCGGTGCCGTGAAAGATAATGTCCTGTCCAGGCCACTGGAGCAGATCCTATCAGCATCATTAAGTGTGTTTGCACATTCATCTGGCGAGGCTTCTTTAGGAGTGTTCATTGATCTGTTTGTGGCATTGATAGTATTCCTACTGTTATTCAGTCTTGTGTTGTACTAAAAATGAATAGGGAGTTTACCCAGGAGATTGGCTTTGTCATCAACAAGCTGGAAACAAGATAAAAAAGTGATCAAAGAGGAAGTGATTTAAATGTCTCACCCACATCCACTCATATCACACTAATACGTGGCTTCATCTTTAGCTACTTCCTCCTACACAACACCCAGCTAACGTAATCAACAAGCAAGAAAAAGTAAGAGGAGAATTCCCCAGTCCTCATGAAACACTATACAATCAGCAAAACATGTCAGGACATGCGGAACAGTGTGCACACGGAGTGGCTCCTCTTCCAGGAAGCAGCAGACTAGTTTCAGCTCACCTCCAGCATGCGCTGTGGTGCATCTGGGCTGTTCAGCAGGACCAGAGCTGCACATGTGACTAATGTGGTTTTTGTGCTGCAGACTCATAGTTACAACCTCACAGTCCTACACTGTTACTTCCTTTATTTTCTCTTATAAGCTAAAGTTATTTTATTAGGTTCTGTTATCAGGTGCATTAAAACTACTGTAACTTTAGCTTTTTGTTTGTTTTGTTTTGTTCCACTAATGTGTGTGTGTGCAGGACATCTAAGACCCGGTTCACACGGCAAGATCATTTTTGACCCAATTCTACCTTTCCAACAATCTTAAGAAAAATACACTGCTCACAAACATTAAAGGAACACTTTAAAGAAATACATTAGATCTCAATATGAAGTTGGATATCTATACAAATAACGACAGGGCAATGCCTTAGGAACAAAAGGATGCCAAGGCTTTTAATGGAAATAAAAGTGTTCAGCCTACAGAGGGCTCAATTGTGTAGACACCCTAAAATCAGAGTGAAATGAAGATGTGGCAGGCTAGTCCATTATTTCAAAAACTTAATTTCTGCAACTCAAAATGCTTTTCGGTATCTTGTGTGGCCCCCACGAGCTTGTGTGCATGCTTGACCACGTCGGGGCATGCTCCTAATGAGACAACGGATGGTGTCTTGTGGCATTTCCTCCCAGATCTGTGTGAGGGCATCCCTGAGCTCTTGTACAGTCTGAGGAGCAACCTGGCGCCGCCTAATGGACCCAAACATAATGTCCCACAGATGTTCTATTGGGTTTAAGTCAGGGGATGGTGAAGGCCATTCAATTGTTTCAATTCCTTCATCCTCCAGGTACTGCCTGCATACTCTTGCCACATGAGGCCGGGCATTGTCGTGCATTAGGAGAAAACCAGGACCTACTGCATCAGCGTAGGGTCTGACAAAGGGTTCAAGGATTTCATCTGGATACCTTATGGCAGTCAGAGCACCATTTCCTAGGCAGTAGAGGTCTGTGCGTCCCTCCATGGATATGCCTCCCCAGACCATCACTGACCCACCACCAAACCTGTCATGTTGAACGACGTTGCAGGCAGCATAACGTTCTCCTTGTCTTCTCCAGACTCTTTCACGTCTATCACAGGTGCTCAGGGTGACCCTGCTCTCGTCTGTAAAAAGTACAGGGCGCCAGTGGCGGACTTGCCAATTCTGGTGTTCTTGAGCAAATGCCAGTCGAGCTCTACGGTGCTGGGCAGTGAGCACAGGGCCCACTACAGGACGTCGGGCCCTCAGGCCATCTTCATGAAGTCTGTTCCTGATAGTTTGGGTAGAGACATTCACACCAGTGGCCCTCTGGAGGTCATTCTGTAGGGCACGAGCAGTGCTCAGCCTGTTCCGCCTTGCACAAAGGAGCAGGTATCGGTCCTGCTGATGGGTTGTGGACCTTCTACGGCCCTGTCCAGCTCTCCGAGAATAACCGCCAGTCTCCTGAAATCTCCTCCATGTTCTGGAGATTGTGCTGGGAGACACATTAAACCTTCTTGCTGCAGCACGTGTGGATGTGCCATCCTGGAGAAGTTGGACAACCTGTGCAACTTCTGTAGGGTTAAGGAATCGCCTCATGCTGCCATAGAGATAATTACTCAAGCCAAAACTAGCACGAGTGGAAAACCAGCCAAAAAAGATCAAGAGGGAGAAACTTGAAATGACCTCCACATGTTAAACCAGTCCTGTTTTGAGGGTTTTGTAATTGTTGCCACTTTAGTGCACCTGTCGTTAAGTCCATGAACACCAATACAGCTGAAAGTGATTAACAATGCCCTCAGCTGCTTAATCAACCAGAAAATTATCAGTCAGGTTTAATTGATTTCATGCCAGGCCCAATAAAAAAAGTGTTCCTTTGATTTTTGTGAGCAGTGTATATATATATATATATATATATATATATATATATATATATATGAAAGGTGTCACCAACTCTGCATCTGTGTAGGTATTCCCTCATTTGCTCGCGCCCACTCTGTAATTGACATCTGTACGTAAGCGGATGTCTAACGCTACTGGCTAAAGCTGAATGGCGCTCATTTCAAAATGCTTGGGGCCTTAAGGGACAGGGCAGGCTTAGCAAAAATTGGCATATTTCCTACATTATATCACAGTACTGGTTAGGACTATCACTTTTACGGATTTCCAAAAATCATCCATAATTCCTGAAATGGATAAAACTCTGGATTGCAGCTTTAATAATCCGATAACCCAACATGCTTCAGAGCAAACCAGAGCACTCTTAACACACCACACATGGCAGAAATTTCTGATAAGATTATCTTTAGAGTCGTTTCAGTAATCGGGCAAATCCTTAAGATTGTCAGAAAGGGAAGAGCGGGTTCAGAGTTCAAGTCAAGATCCTGGTTGTGGTTTTTAGGGTAAATCAGTTTGTGTGAAGTTTTTCCCGTGTGACACACACCACATAGGACCAAAACTGTTATTTCTGTGATTTTTTTTTACCCCCACGTTTCTCATGTTTTGAAAATCATGCAACAATTTTCACATCTTACTGTGTGAACAGGGCTCAACAGTGTGTGTAGGCTACAGGACTATTCCTGCAGATGTGACTCGTATGAAACTACTACAGAAAGTCAAAATGATGTTGAGGCAAGTGGAACTGCAGCGCTGAAAATGTGTTTCTGTGTAAGTTTCTTGAGTGTAGAGTAATAAATAAGGCAGCAAAAGTCCCCGAAGTCTAATATTTCTATTCCTGGAGCTAGCTAGGCTACAGGGTGACATGGAAAGTCCCAGCAAATGCCTGGTCACTCAGTGATTCAGCTCTGACCTGTTGGGTTTCAGTCCAATTCACTCAATGTATGATTAACGGTGTTTAATCAGACATCATGTGCAGTTAGAAACAGAGCAATCAGCAGAGGTAAATGTATTTGTTATGACTCTAAGGAAGGAATTAAAGTAGACGCTCTTAAAAGTAGATGGAGCGTCTATCCCACCACAATGAGTCCTGGAAAAGTAGTTTATGGCACAATATCATTAAAAGATGCAGCCAGATGAATCAGGGATCATTCTAACCATCAAGCTGAATTAAATCCATATGGATACAACATTTGACATACTGTTTGCTTCCATTCTGACAGTTTATTTTTCAAAGGAGCGTTTTTCTACTTCATTCCAGCGATGGTTGGAGCATGATCTGGGTATTTAATGGGATTTCTGTCATTGTCCTTGTAAGAAAAAAAGAAATAGATCACAGACTTTGTTATGACGCACGACCAATCCTCTCAGCTGCTTGGTATTTGGGGAGTTTCCAGTTAAACTGTGACCTCACATAGCTTTTATATAGGGTTTCATGTCAAACTTAACTCCTTTGTACATTTCATTAATTTGATTAGATAATTTTCACAAAATCTTTGGCCATCACCTTTTTTCCTCTCCTGAAGAGCAGCTTCTTGCGTTACCTCTGATTTAAACCCTGTAACAGGATCAGAGCAGCACGCTCGCTGCACTCAGGTCAGTTTGGGCCCAATTTAAACAAATACATGCCAGAACAATTAAACTCCGTACCATATAATCTAGGTGTTAATCCGACTTTGGCTAACTTTGGTTGGACTAGATTTTAAGTCACGTAGTGGGATTGAGTATCCTCTGCATGAAGTTTGTTTTAGAGAATAAAGAATAAATTGGCAGGATATATTAAAATATTTAGCACAACCACACCATAGATTTACCATAGATTTGAGAATTTTTAATTACATGATACATAATTCAAATGTAATTACTACATTTCTGCTACTAAGATAGAATAGAACGCCTTTTATTGTCACTATAAGTACAATGAGATTAAAAGCAGTTCTTCCAGTGCCATCAAACACATAATAAACAATAAAAATAACCCAAAAGGTGCAAAAGTTGCACTAAATACATACAGGAAGAAAATAGTATATACAGTATGGGTTATTTCACATTATTTAAGTCTAAGTACCTGTATGTTAAGTATAATATTACACCGTAATAGCAATGATATGGAACTTATGTGCACATTATTGAAATATAAATATTACACAGTAATGATGATGTGTGACACAGAGTAGTGAGATTGTACAGATATTATTGTCTAAACCATATCAGTATTGCATATTGCACAGACTGGTGGGTTTGTAGTCAGTGCATGTGTGTGTTTAAGGTGGTTATGGCAAGATGATGTTCTTGAGATTTCCAGTTAAGGTTTGTGTTTATTTGTACAGAAAATAAGTTAAGTTGTAATATAATATTATTTATTGTAGCAGATGAATTTAAGTATTGTTAGGCACTTTAAAAGTACCTTCAAGCAATGTCGGAAACCTGAAATCTGCCCAGAGTTTTAAAAATATGTTATTTGTAAACTTTCTGTTAGATTTGACTAAATTCAATGTTGAGAAAAAACGTAATCTTATTATCCTTGATGCTTTCTTTCAGGTCCCTCCATCCTCTATGTTTTTGTTGTGATATGATCAGACACAACAGGTGGTCAGTCCTGCGTGACCCTCCCCTACACACACACACACACACGCACACACACACACGCACACACACACGCACACACACACGCACACACACACAAGCACACACACACAGTTGGGCACACAGATACTCAAATACACCTGTTGCTGCTCCTCGTGGATGAGTTTCATCACTCGCTCAGATTCTCTGTTGTGAAACACACCTCTTGAGTTTCTCTCTGTCTCCAGCGCCGCATCAGCCAGCTCACACGGCATCACGTCTCACGTGGTGTAACATTTGCCCTCTTGTTTGTTACTCAAAATAACATCAGATCACCTATAGTTTTTCCAGCCTCCCTCCCCCTCTCTAACCACTTTGCCCTGGACTCCATTCGACGGAGGCAAGAGCCAGTGTTCTTAGAAATGCTTCAACTCCTATAATGTTTGCTTCTGATGAGATAATGATTTTGTTCACTAGTCCTTCAGTTTCAGATTATGCAAACAACACCAGTTGCTGCTAAATGATGACTTTCAGAAATAGTTTTTAAAAACTTTGGCTACTTACTGAGATTCAGTAGTTTTCTCCACAACATAACCTAAAATATTTTTTAAGAAGTGCAAATGACTCCTGTTCAGAACACGTAGCATAAACTGTCATAGCTGAATTAAGCTAGGATCAGCGGTAGGGAACCCTGGTCCTGGAGAGCTGCAATCCAGCACGTTTTAGAGATTTCCCTGCTTCACACAGTTGATTCACCTGTGCAGCAGCTCATCAGGCTCTGCAGAAGCCTGTTAATCACCTGCTGATTAAAATCAGGTGTGTTGAAGCAAGGAAACCTCTAAAACATGCTGGATAGTGGCTCTCCAGGACCAGGGTTCCCTACCCCTGAGCTAGGTGCTTGTTAGCATAGATTAGCCTATTTTGCTTATGTTGGATAAAACATATACTGTATGTGCCAACTAGTATCATTTTTTCTGATTCTGAGAACTCTGAAAGGAGTGTTAGCCTTATTCAGCTAGCCAACAGCTAGCCTAGCATAAATGCTTCCAAATTCCTAATTTGTTTTCATTTTTCAATTAAAAATACTTTTCGATTAGTTTTATAATTGAAATAGATGTAATTGTTGATTTGCTCTTAAGTTTGCAACACGTTGAAACATAAAGTGAACTTGTTATATTGAAAACACAGTATGTGAGTCAAAGCTGGTTTCAAAGCCCTTTTCTTTATTAAAACGATAATTATATGTTTGACAAGAAACAGTCAATTTATGGACATTTACTGCAAATGTGCAACGATTGTATTCAATCTAGACGACCAGCATCTTTCACATTAACCAGATTCAAAAGTTTCACTTGGAATTTGTAGTACCAATACAGACGATAACAAAAACTAAGTGAAATTTAACATAATGGAGTTGAAAATAATGCAACTGTTTTTTTGGTGTGAGGAGTGCATCAACATGTCTGGACATGTAGACATCACGTGTGGACAGGATGTCCTCATCAGCAGGGTCAGACTCTCTAATTGAAATTACTCTCAGCTGGCAAAGAATTGCTATGAAAAGCTGCAGTTATGAGATGTCACAATTACAAATTATACATTTTTAAGTTTTTTAAAAATGACAGAAAACAAGGGTGAACATTTTTGTAAACAATCAAACTTAAAGCATGATGCTAAAGGAGGTGTCGCTAGCTAGATTACTTGATCTGATCTTTGTATAAAATAAATGTTAACAATTTTATCACAACAGTTTCATCACCAGTTTCCAGTGGAGCCGCAGAAACATCACAGCCTCAGACCTGAGAGCCGAGCGAAGCTTTGGCTCGCACCAAACAGCCTCCAGGGATCCAAACATGACAAGAGAAATCTCCTGACTCAAAGCAGGCTGAAAATAGCACTTTCACCCTTTGTGAAGTTAGACAAGTTAAAAACAAGCTGTGCTGCAGAGTAGCTTCCTTTTACATGTCTGGGTGTGGAAAAGAAACTTTAAAAAAAGCAGGAAATCACTCAAGGAATGCTATTGTATAATTCAACTAATCATCAGCAAACAATACATTAATATGATCAAATCTTTAATGTACAAAATGATGACTGTAAGAGATGTTTTTTTATTCCTTCTGTCATGATTTAGCCCAGTTCTGTGAGACACACGTTACAGTCAGGAAGCCGTGGTCAAACAGTTTATACGGCAAGCTCCCTTTACATGTCCATGTGTCCATCTTTGGGTCATAGCAGTCAAAAGTGTCCAAGTCTTCAATGACATCGTGTCCATTGACGTAACGTCCACCCGTAACGTAGAGCTTGTTGTTGATGGTGGTGGCAGAATGGTGCATCCTCCTCTCCTTCAGGTTGGCACACTTGATGAACCTGTTGGCCTTGGTGTCATACGCGATCATTCTCCTGGTGTATCCTGTAACAGCAGAGGCATTTAGATGCGGGGGTGAATGTTGCAACTCTACAATCTTATTTACCAAGAATGTTTATTTACCAAGAAATATATCCTCACAGTTAACCCTCAGGCTTCACTTGAATTTACTACACACCTGAGTCTTTAGAGGACAAAAACGTCCGCTCGTAAAAGTGGCTATAAATAATGTATACATTAATATTTTTTGTTGCTTTTTTTCATAGACAACTTCAGCCCTGCTCAAACATATACAAATTTCAATCGTTTTGAGAATTTTAACCCTTGAAATGCCAGTTTTATTACTATAATCCATTGCTGTAATTTATGAAAAAAAAAAAAGAATTAGTTATTTTCTTAAAAAAACATTTTGTGCATGGGGCATTTATTACAAAGCATAAAACATATTTTGGGTGAGTGAGATATATTTTTTCAATCAGCCTTGGACATGTCAAGAATGGATTAAAATATCACATTTTATGCTTAGTTTTTGTGTAGCAACAGATTTAAACCCTCTTGTGCCTCTTCAGGACAACAACGTCCCATTGACTTCAATGCAAACCAGTTTTTCATCCTGTAGCCTCTCTGCAAAAAATAATTATGCATTCTGTGATATTAGTGTTTCATTTTTGATAAAAGTAGTCATATTTGTCATTTTTACTGTTCACCACCAAAATCGTCATTTTTCCATTAGTGGCAGCAGCAGAAGATCTAAAGAAAATGTCACGCTTTCTCACAGGGGCCCACTAATGGAAAAATGAATGATTTTGGTGGTGAACAGTAAAAATTACAAATTTGACTACTTTTATCAAAAATGAAACGCTAATATCACAGAATGCATAATTATTTTTTGCAGAGGCTACAGGATCAAAAACTGTGGTTTGCATTGAAGTCAATGGGACATTTTTGTCCTAAAGTCTCAAGTGTGTTTTTTTTTCATAGTGTTCCCTTTATCTATTTTCAAAATTTCAAATGAAATTTAAAAATTTGTCAAGAGAGGGGTTTTGCGACATAAAATGGTATTATATGCATAAACACTGTTAAAATGGCGTCCAGGTGAATCGGGAAAAAATCCCCAAATGGACAAAAATGTCCCTAATGACGCCTGAGGGTTAAATAGAAAAAGATGTGTTATTTTTTCTACTATTTTAAAGTTGTGCCAATAACAAAAACAAAAGTTTTGGTAATAAGCTCTAGTATTTAGAATACTCAAATTTGCTTTTGTGCACATCTTGGTTTTACTGTTGTTGTTCAGCCTTTCAGCCTATTGCAGCTCTATTTTGTACCTCCAATGATGTAGATTCTTTCATCCATAACTACAGCGGGAGCCGACACGTTCTTCACAGTCCTGTTCTCCATTTTGGACCACATGTTCCTGCCGATGTGGTAAACCTGTTGTGGAGGCAGGTGAAGAGTCGTAAAACTAGTAGTTGATTGGATGAGAGTGGTTAAAGAAATGAGCAGAAAGTCACCTGTATCAGTCTGACGGGGTTCTGCATGGCATCCTCTCCTCCGATCACATAGACTCTCTGGTTGGTAGCAGCGACTGCAGGGTGAAGCACAGCCTCAGGGATTGGTGCCATTGGTTCCCATTGGTTGAACATACTGTTGTACCTTTGAACAACATGCAATGTTTGTTGGTTAACAAGTTTCTTTCTGCAACACTTTTCGAACCGACGCAGCGTGGAGACTAGGGAGCTCACCTTTCCACATTGTCTGTTAGTTGCCTGTCAGGTCCGAGTCCACCCAGGACGAAGATGAAGTGCATGTATGAGACACTCTGGTGAGCAAAGTGAGGCTGCAACATGGACTCTGCAGTCCGCCACTGGTTGGTCTTGAGAGAGAGGGTGTAAACTGTTCTGCTGACTTGGCTGTGCTTTGTGTTTGTGGTCAGACCTCCGAGAACATACAGCACACTATGCAGGGCAACAAAGGAGGCTTTGTAAAGGCGAACTGGAAGTTTGGCGAGCCACTGCCACTTCTGGCTCTTTTCATCGAAGACCAAGGCTTCCTTTGAGGTGCGCTCATTGTTCTTCCTCCCTCCTACCACCAACAGCATGTCATCGTAGGTGCAACGCCGCGGTGCAACCCAAAGAGATTTGAGATCCACTCCTTCGATGCAAGCTGTGTCAACGGAAAACATGAGGCGTCTCACAGATTCGATGAGCTCAGTGCAGAGGGTGGACGACTGGATCAGAGGGTCGTTTGCGATAAACTGGAAGAGGTAAGTGGGGTGGATATATCGAAGGCGAACTTTCTTGAAAAGGTCGCTTATTGCCCCACGCCTGGATATGGGATCATGATGGATCCATGCAACAAGTGTCTCAAAGACCTGCTCCTCCTCTGCACAAAGGCTATCATCGTCCAGGTACCCCATCAGCTCCTGTAACGAGAGCTCACGCAGATCCTCAGACGCCGACACATCAGAGAAGCTCTTCATGGCCATCTCTTTTGCTTTGTCCCTCAAACTGCTACAGTTCATTATGTCAGACAGTCGTATCATGCTCAGGCAGTTGTCTGGTTTCAGCTGCTCCTGAAGGAAAGTGGAGCAGATCTCAAAAAGGCGGCCATATTGCAACATGGATGCCGCCTGCATTAGAGGTAGCACCATATCCATGCTGATGCTAATGAGTCCAGTGTAAACATAGTCAATGATGCTGCTCAGGATGGCTGAGGTGATCCCCTTCAGGTCGACCTTGCTCTGCTGTTTCTCCATGAAGTCGTTGCAGAACATGGCTCTGAAGTAAGAGCTGCTGGACACCAGAACATTACGATGGCAGGGGATGTGCGTGGTGCCTGAACACAGCACCACGTCGGTCAGGATGTTCTCCTGTCTCAGCACGTTGAGCTGCAGGAGCAGGGTGGAGGAGTGCTCTCCATCTTCATAGTGGCGAACCTCAACCGCACATGGATCCATTCTGAGAAAAAGACAAAGGAGAGATATGGTTGCACACCCAACCATGAGTGGTGGACATTAAGGCTGGAACAACAGCAGCCCAGTTAAAATGTGCATCACAATCTATATAAAACTGTTTTATCTCTCATTTGTTTGAGAACAAAAAGAACAGTAACCTCTAAGCTGGGATTTTGACTCTCAGACACCACTGAATTAATTGCTGCCCATCTATTAAACTAACTAGCAATAAACTGAGAGATTTGTTTCAAATTTAGTTTGTAAATTTCTAGAATGACCAAACTGCATGCTGTCTTTACAATAGTCAGCATTCCTTGCTGCATGTATTCACCAGCAGAGCCTTAAAGGGATATTTCAGATGTTTAGTAAAAAGTGTAAATCAATCAACACTTTTAGAGATACCTGTTTTGAGTCATATTCTAGAAGAGACTTGCTTGCATTTTGCTGAAATTCAAAGATTTGCATTGATGCATTTCATGTGTGCAGAAATGTATTATTTTAAAGTATAAAAAAATCAATTATTTATTTAAACATAAGAGAACTTAAGACCACAAAGCCTTGCAACCAAACAACTCTCACCTTCTTCTTCCTCAGGTATTGTTCTTAACCGTCTTCAAGTTCTCAGCAGAAAATAGGACGTCTTGGCATTTTGCTGGAGTCTCTTCCTCTCTTCTTGTTGATGCTGCAAGTCCACCTCTCTTTGTAGGGACCGTGTTGCACACTGTTTGTTGTTGAGGTCTCTCTCCACGAGGCCTGTGTACATTCCTCCTCCCAAAAATAGAGCCGCTCTTTGGAAACACGGCTGCAGACGTGCATGTGACAGCAGCCTTCTCAGAATCCGTCTGACCCTTTCACCTAAAGTCCTTCTGTACTTGCATGTTCCCTTTAGTTTTCTCTACCTCCTTTCTGACATTCCTTACTTCTTGCACACATACAAGGTCTCACCTTTCATATTATACACCTAGCACTTCTACCCCCCTCATCGTCGCTGTCTGGCACACGATTGTAGCAGTAAACAGCACTGATACTTGATAATGCTCGTTCTGCTGGCTGCTGGAACACAGAATTATAAAAACAGGATTATGTTTCTGCAAAGCTACATAAACACAAGGAGGTCACCACTGGACAAAAACTTTAATATTTCGACTGGGATTACTGATGTAAACAAGTGAGATTTACAAGTTAAAAGAGATAAACGTGTGGTTCAGGTTAGGTATTCTTGAGAGAAAAAGCCTAATTTAACTGTACAAACGCTCCTGCTGTTTTTTCAAGCTCATTTCCATCTCATTTGTTTTACGGCTCAACAGGAACATGCTCATTCAATGCAGTTTCTGTAGGAAACATCCCACAAGGTGGCAATGTGATTGTTTACTCATTCCCTACAGCTGGAGACGAATCAAAGCAATGTTGCTCAAATGTGGGCACACGGAAAACAAGGGAACCAAAAGGCATTTTTAGTCATCACATTTACATACCCCGTGTTTTTTCTCGTACTTCGGCCCGTGTATGAAGCACGGCGAATTAGACACAAAAGGCTGCTTGAGCTATTACAGCTACTCGAATTTAATGTGATGAGTGTTGAATCACCAGGTTTGTGGGATGCGCTGCATTAGGCTTGTTCTGTTTGCACAAACACATCTTGGAAAAAGCTGCACCAGGTGGAAAGTAAAGCAAAACAAAAACCCCTGCATTCAAAAAATATATGAAAGGCAGAGGCAATAATGCTCTCCATGCAGAAAGCAGTCATGACTAAACACCTCCATCTAGTGGCTCTACTGATAAAAAGTCTTTTGTAATAAATTAAACTGAATATTGAACTTTTTTAATAACAGGTTTATATAATACAAAACACCTAATCCAAGCACTTTATCTGCTCTTTTTCCATCCCATCCACACAATTTGTCTCTAATCTGCATAGTCAAGGACAATCACTTAACTTATGTGGCCAGAAAAATGAGCAGTGTCGTTTTTATCATGCACACCCCCTCGTCCTGCATCCTTTAATGCTTTTTCTGCTATCTCTGTTCCTTCACCTTGACAAAAAGGACTCATTAATGTCTGCCTGCGGGCAACAAGTTCTATTAAAGTGAAGCTACTCAAGAGCAGAGCAGCAAAACTGTTACCGCCCCTCACTTCATCCTCACCAAATGATTATAATCTGCTAAGCGAATGGTCTAATTGAGCCGATACCCAGGGGATTTACATATCACTCACTTGTTTCGTGCACAGGGGAGAAACTCACTCCTTAGAAATCTAAAATGTCATTTATTGCGTCAGTTTTTCTCCAATAAAATGAAAGCTGCGGTTAAATAAAAAGGTTTGAGAAAACAAACCAAGAGGAAAGGGGGAACGCTCAAATCCAAATAATGAATCCTTTTCATCTTTGTTTGCTCGGTTAAGGCCCATTTTTATTAAATCAATGTGAAGGAGCGTGAGAACATTTGCATCAGAAGGAGTCTTTGCTGTTGTGTAGAAGAATTTATAAAACAGAGGAAGTTATTCTGCAGGCAGATCTCTTTCGGGTCAGATCAGAACGATTATGGCAGCTTCTCACACCTCACAGCAGCAGCCATCACTTCAGTTTCCTTCATCTTTACATTTCCTCCACAAACCTCTGCCGTGTTGTCCAAGGTGTGAATTTGAAGCGGTGCGACCTTGGCGTTCTGTCATTTCTGTTTAGATAGCCAGTCCAGGTGACAGGTCACCGGTTTGGATCTTGACTGAACTCACTAAGACTTGCAGTCCTTTGCTTCCAGAGGACTCAAAGCTGCCTAACGTCCAGTGTTCCTGACTTGTTTCATAAAAGATACGATCATTTTTTTAAAGCAAAAGCCATCAAAGTGAGTCCACGTGTTCTGCACTCTCGCTGCTTCAGGTCAGCTTATTGTGAGCACCAGCTGTGTTCAGGTGATTGATGTATTGATCACTTGTAGCAGGTCATAAAAAGGCTTCCCTGTTGGAAATTCAGCAACATAAAATGTTCATGCACTCAGCGTGTTTCCACAACACCAGTATGAAGCGTGTGCACGTGCTGGAGCCTGACTTAGAGTGCATGCATCAGTTTCAGTCCTTTTTAATCCAGACATGGGAGCACTTTGCTGCAGAGAGGCACGACGACCATAAAAGGAAGGAGCTCTTGAGAGGGCTGCAGCACAAAAAGGAGTCATGAGCGGGACGATAAAAGCTCCAGCGTCATATTTTCATCTCAGCTCCATCCTCTAGTAGTTAGCTGCCATTTTCCTCACAAAAATTGAAAGGTTTGTGTCTAAATTTTGTATTCATTAAGCAGTTTAGTCAATCTGCTAGTGTTTAATTTACTCGTGGATCTATGTTGCAGCTGCAGAAGCTTCATCAGATCACTCAGGAAAGTTTCTTACATCCACTAGGTGTCAGGCCAACGTTATTCAGATTTCAAAGTGAGAAAAACTTTCACTTGGTCCCAGGAGCCTCCAGATAGTCTTGATTGATAAAGAACTTTATGTGTCATGAAAAATATATTTCAAGGCTTTTCAGCATAAATATGAAACAAAAAAGGCAGATGAGCCTTTAGGGAACCTAGATTTTAAAAGTTGCAAACGCGCTTTTATGGCTTAGAGTTCAAAGTGCATATTTACTCACTCTGACCCTCAAAAAGAATGGAAGCAGATGGAGGGAATCATGTGATACCTCGACAGAGGGAAACTACTCCCAGGTGAGACCTGGATGGATTTGATGGAGAGATGGAGAGATGTTCACAAATGAATCAACCAAGTGGAGCGGAGGCTTGAGAAGAAAAGTGTGTGTGAGAGTGTGTATGTGTGTGTGTGTGTGTGTGTGTGTGGGGGGGGGGGGTACTGTAAATATACAGGGATCAGGACTTAAGGGGCTTTCAGTTAGCTGCTTAAAATTCTTCTGACGTAAGCAGCAAATGCAGGACTTGGGGTTTAAAAAAAATCAGGAGTTCATCGTAGAAATACTGTGGACTTTCCTTCTTATCAGCTACTCAGTGTGTGTGTGTGTGTGTGTGTGTGTGTGTGTGTGTGTGTGTGTGTGTGTGTGTGTGTGTGTGTGTGTGTGTGTGTGTGTGTGTGTGTGTGTGTGTGTGTGTGTGTGTGTGTGTGTGTGTGTGTGTGTATGTGTGTGTGTGTGTGTGTGTGCATGTATAAGTGTGTGTGTGTGTGTGTGTGTGTGTGTGTGTGTGTGTGTGTGCTTGTGTGTGCATTCATATGTGTGTATGTGTGAGTGTGCTTGTGTGTGAAAGTGCATGTGTTAGTGTGTGCATGTATATGTGCATGTGTGTGTGTGTGTGTTTGTGCGTGCATGTAGGTGTGTGTGTGTGCATGTATAAGTGTGTGTGTGTGTGTGTGTGTGTGTGTGTGTGTGTGTGTGTGTGTGTGTGTGCGTGCATGTAGGTGTGTGTGTGTGCATGTATAAGTGTGTGTGTGTGTGTGTGTGTGTGTGTGTGTGTGTGTGTGTGCTTGTGTGTGTGTGCGCGTGTGTGTGTGTCGCATGTTTGAGTGTGTGTGCGTGCATGCATGTATGTGTGTGTGTGTGTGCATGTGTATGTGCATGTGTTTGAGTGTGTGTGTGTGCATGCGTGTGTGATTGTTTGAGTGTGTGTGCATGTATATGAGTGAGTGAGTGTGTGTGTGTGTGTGCGGGCATGTATGTGTGTGCATGTGTGTGCAGGTGTGTGTGTGTGTATGTGGGTGTGTGTGTGTGCATGCATATATGTGTGTGCGTGTGCATGTATGCGTGTATATATATGCCTGTGTGTGCGTGCATGTGTGTGTGTGTGTGTGTGTGTATGTGCGTGTGTGTGTTTGAAGGTTTTTGCAAGCCTCCATGTGTGCTATATGTTGCTCCATGCGAGGGAGGCAGCATCGTGAATGTGAGTGTGCAGTTATTGATATTCCACTTGCAGCAGAAGCTGAAGCCAGTGTCTTTAAAGTGTCAGCCCTCAGCAGCCAGCCAGGTGTACCTGAGGTACGGACGGGAAAGGGGGCGGGCGGGGGGTAAAGAGAGCAAAAAGAGTGAGACAGATAGATAGAGAAAAAAAAACGAGAGGCCATGAAAGGAAGCAGACATACAAAGGAGGGAAGAGAAACAGAGAGAGGAGGAAACATGGAGAAGGGGGAGGAGGGTGGCTTGGTGGGATTTCTGGAGGTGAAATTACTCAGATGTCTTTGAAGGCCTCCAACGGTCTTCTTCTATATTCTGGGCCACATGAAGACTCAGAGAGAAACAGATGGACCCAGAGGGAGCGATGGCTCCAGGGACTCAGAGGGAAAATGTCAGGTTTAAAAACAGAGAAAATCACTGAATCACTGTTTCGTACAGTCCACCAAGGTTCAGATGGTTCAGGGCAGAAGTACGGATGTTTACACACACACACACGCACACACACACACACACACACACACCTTCCCCTCTGTAAAAAACTTTTTTTTTTACTTCCAATAACTCTGAATCAAAGAAAGTAGACGATATTGGTGATGACTCATCCATCAAGTTTAAAGTCAAACTTCAGTCTGGAGCTGATGGTTTCTGGTCTAAATGCTAAAGCAGAAATATGAAATCTGACACCAGTGGCTGCAGATTTACCTGCAGATCCTGACAAATTAAACTTTTTGAGAACTTGAATTTGCATCAAACATTCAGCTCTTGGGTCTTTGACACTTGTTCCACTGTTGTACGAGTTTCCTCACAGCAGAGGAATTGATTTCAAATAACGTGAGGATATTTGATGGATCTATTACCAAAAGAAGCGTTCAACAAGTGCTTTTTTTTCTAAAAGCTTGTTTGACTCTTGTTGGGCCGACAGTCTTCAACAAATTCAAGATGGTCGTTTAATTATTTTCACAAAAGCCACGTGTCCGTGTGGCATTCACAGCTTGTTTCTGTCATCTCTTCTGCCATAGAAACAATCAATAAGTGCTTATTTAATCCAGTTCATTCTGACCTTTTCTCTTTATTTTGAGAAAAGTGCAGTTGTTTCTCCGAGCATGCACCGACAGGGGTCACGGGCCTTCCTCAGGGGTGGTGTCTGCTTCCTGAAGCCGAAACTCGTCCCCTCCACCTCCTCACACCATCCAACATTTCTCCCCGGTTCATCATTCCTTCACTCCCTCTCTGCTGCTTCCTGGAAACCTGCTGCACCTCTCCTCCTCATTCCTCTCACACTCCTCATCCATTCCTCCCCCTCGTCGCCTTGGCTCCACTCAACAACATCCAAGTTTGTGTAATGCAGCTTTAGGGATCGTGATAGCCATTCTGACCTTCTCTAATGCTGACAGTGTTTTGTCAAACCAAACTCATTTGGCGCCTTCATAGGAATTCACTTATAGGAAACATTAGGAGCTAATCTTCTGAGATATCGACCTTTCTGGAGCAAACATTCCAGAAAAGAAGCGTGTAACCTGCTAGTGGAAGTGTTTAACCTTCATTTTTGTAATAATGACAGAGGATTTTGGCACCAAAGTGTGTTTTTAGATGCGATGTCAACAAACAGCAAACCGTAAGCCTGTTTGTTGTGTGTGAGTGCAGCCTCCGTGACCTCAGGAGCTTTCCTTGAGCTTGTCTCACTGAGCGCAGTCGCCCAAGTGCATCACTGGATCTCTATTTGCATTGTGGTCTGTTTCCTCCTGGGTTTGTTTTTTTTTAAACTGCACAGACAAATACCACCTCACACCACATTCAGCTGGTTTAATTTGTGCTGAGCTGGGTGGTGAGTTGTCTCTGAGCTGACCCTGCTGCAGAAGAGAGGCTTTTTACTGTCAACGATGCTTAAAGTCTTTGCATTGCTGCTCACTTTCCCTCAGCCTTCAGGAACATTATGCAAGATGTTTCCGATGCACTTCAAACAGAGGAACGCTGTTAAAATGTTCTGTCGAGCTTTAAGAGCTCTTATGTAACGCCACAAGTCTTCGCCTGTGTCTTCAAGAGACAGTAACTGGTGAGCTTAACAGACAAAAGTCACATTTTATTAGATTTGACAAAAGATGCTGAGCACAAAAGAAGTTCAGGCGTCATTTAAAGAGTTTTGATTGATTTGAGTGTCAGATAACAATTAACTGGATAATCTAGACATATGTCAACATATAAATATATATGAGTAAACACACAGCAGCAGCAGTGGCTGAACTTACATAAATAGAATAATAAAAATTTACTTTTAGGATTTTTTTTTGTTTTACTTTCTCAACCGTAAAGTAACCACTCAGTATTTTAAAGGGGACATATTATGCAAATCTGACCTTTTCATCTTTTTGTGCTGTCTCTATAAACCCTCCAAAAGATAAATAATAAATGACCCACACTTATATCGCACCTTTCAGAGTCAGAGGACTCCAAAGCGCGTTACACTACAGTGTAACATTCACCTATTCACACACACATTCACATTCTGATGGTGATGAGCTACGTTGTAGCCACAGCTGCCCTGGGGCGCACTGACAGAGGCGAGGCTGCTGAGCACAGGTGCCACCGGTTCCTCTGAACACCACCAGCAGGCAAGGTGGGTTAAGTGTCTTGCCCAAGGACACAACAGCAACATTCTCTGCCGGGAGCCGGGATCAATCCTACAACCCTCCGATTACTGGACAACCTGCTCTATCTCCTGAGCTACTTCTGCCACTCCAAAAGTTAAAAATAAAAAATGTTTGTCCATTTTCCGCCAGTGTTCGGTTTTAGGAATTATATGCCTAAAACAAGTAGTTTCAAAAAGTCCCCTATTGTGATGTCACAAACTGGGACATTTGCATAGAACCTTCTTCAACTGTGGAGTCCCACTCACCAAAACTGTTGAGGATCTGACATTTTTGTTTACTGAGAGACGTAGAAAATTATACTAGAGGGCCTGTGTTTCTCGGCTGGCCTGGGAATGCCGTAACATTCCTCCAGCAGAGCCGGAGAGGAGAAGAAGCTTTGGCCTTTTCTCATTCTCTGGTTAAGATTATAGCCCCATTACCAAACTCTGCAGAATAAGTGGAAGACAATAAATAAAGACGAATCCCAAATGAAAGATCAACAAAAGAGGGATGAATAGAGATGTGAAGAACCAGACCAGATTGGAGCTCCTAGCAATAATAAAAATATTTTACTGTGAGAACCACTTTCTGTCACGATCCTGGCTCTTCGACCTCTACTTCAGTTCTAATCACCCCAGAACTCCTCCACCTCAGACCCAAACCTGCCCCAGAACTTCAGTACCAGCCTGCATCATCCCAGTCATTCCCAGCTTCAGGACACCACTACCCTTCATGCCCCGCACCGGACTTCCTGCCCACGTCATCTGCCTGGGAGTAAATCAGGAAGTCGGGATTCCTGCTTGAGGCTCAGTCCTCGCTTCGACGTTCCAGCTCAATTAGTCTTCCGATCGCTTGTTGAGTTGTTTCCAGAACTCTTCCAGGTCCAGTCTAATCAGTCATCCAGTCTAGCCTGTCCAGTCTGTTCGTACCAGACCTGTTGGCTACCAGTAAGTCGTTTCCTTTATTCTGGAACTGCATGCGCTCTCATTTCCCTTCAAGCTGCACCGCGGTTCCTATATTAACTGCATGTCTGTTCAAACCCAGTGTCAGTCCACTCCACGCTTGGGTCTTGCAACACGCCACACATTCAACTCACACTTCTATCTGTTCAGTCCAGTCCTAGCCAGATCCTGATACTTTCAAGCAGACTGCTTTGTTCCTGTGGAGTGGTTCGGTTGGTTCCGCCGGTTCCACCAACAGCTCTGGTTGGGTCAGGACTATAGAGAACCACCACGGACATTAAGCAGCAGAAATAGCCAGCAAACTTCTTCTGATGGAGTCCACAAGTCAGCTGAACGGAACTATGCTAACACTAGTGTCCATAGGCCGATTTGGTCAGGTTTAACCATCAAATGTCTTCTGAGGAAAGAGCTGTACTTATATTATTATGAATTTTGTGTATTTATCACAGTTATACATGAGTTATCTTCGCTCAGAAGTAGTAAGTCCTGTAACGAGTGTGGTGCTGAGAAAACAAAGTTATTTCTGGATTTAAATCATCTGGATGTGACACGTTGCTTTAACTACAATGCTGTTGATGGAGAAAGTAGGAATGTGACCCATAATTCCCCATTTTTACTGTGATAAAGGTTCTGCCCATAGATATCATATATATCACTAGATGCCTGACCCGCGCTCTTCGTCGATTGGACGAACGTCCCTACGCAGTGGCCATCTTACTTCGGACATCTGCCCCCTTTCGTAACATTGGTGTCAATGGTGCATGTACTACTTAAATAACTCTAACTTGCTCAATTTTCAACCGAATTTCAAACGGTTTGGTTTGTTATAAACGCCAGAGATGTGGCTGTGAAATATGACGGATTTGGCCCGTTAATTTAAAAATGTTAAAGTATGTCCTATCAAGCCTATGTGCTATAAGGTTTGTAATAATGCAACCCGCTTGTAAATCCGTTAATATTTAATCGAGTTAAGAGTGTTTTTGTTTAAGTTGTTCACTCACCTTCCATCTGCTACCATTGAGAACGGAACGTAAGCTGTCCGAGGTAAGATGGCCGCCGTGTAGGGACGCTGTCCACTCCCAGTTAAGGCATCTAGTGATATATATATATCTATGGTTCTGCCTATCAAGGGATGAGTGGGTGTGGCCAGAGCTTGTCTCCCTTAAAGTGACAGAGGCCTGAAATGGATCATTCTGAACGGTACTGAGAATGTCACGACTAAAGCTGGGGAAATCGCTTCACATGAGGCTGATTTAATGGAGAAATCTTAATTAACATGTTTTGTACTGACCAAATAATCATTATAATTTTAAAATTAAGTCATAATATCTCCCTTTTAATGAGAATAACAGTATCATTCATTCATTAATAAAAACACAGTATACAGACTTCTCTGAGCTAGGTCAAAAGATGGAAAAGGCCAATATGTCCATTGTTTTATTGATTGTTTGAGTTCTCTTTGTTCTCACTAAAGAACGTTTCTCCACACGGGGTCACGGGCTCCATGTGAAAAACCTCTCTCCAAGCTTGTCTTATTCTTTCTGAATAAAACCATTCTTTTATCCGTCCTACGAGCTGTTCATCCTCCTGTCTCCTTACTTCCAAACAAACATTTAAATGACTAAACATTAAATTGTTTAGTCTGGTGGATGTTTTATCCTCTCATTATGTAAAAGGATCAGTGGCTGGAGTCTGCATATTATTGCTGACACCTCTCTGTCCTCTGGTTTTGTATCTGAGTGAGTTTTTTATAAGCAAGCAGGTGTTCATCTATTTTTAAAGAAAACCAAAGCTCCACTCATACTTATCTCCATCAGTTTTTTAATCACGGGGAGAGAAAATAGCTCCATCATTCTTAGATGTTGCTCATTAACGTGAGTGATCGAACTTTTCACTCAGAAGTTGTTAATCAGAGATTCATCATGGCGTATCGTTGAGAAGTTTGAGTGTCATATTTTTAAATAAGCGTTAGAATAACTTTAAATGATCCAGTTCTTGTTTACTTAAATAAGAAAATGTTAAAACTGTCAGCTCACACTGACTGATCCCTGTGAGATTAATGCTGCTCACATATTTATATTCAACACGTTGGTTTTCAATAAATCAGCAGAAGCTGAGTCAAAACTCTGCTGCCAGGCTCCAAACAAAGAATCACTTAAGATTCAGCCTCACGCAGCTCTGACCTTGTGTCTGAATCAACTCTTTTAAGTGTTTCAAATGACTACATGACATCTTTGGTTTTAACAGGGTCCAGTTCTGACTAGGGGTAGACGATATATCAGTCGGCCGATACATCGGGACGATATTTTCCATTTTTTTATATATCGACATCGACTGATATACCTTGTTAGTAAAGCCGATTTAAAGTCAGCCACATCCTCGGGCAGCCTGGTGCTGCTGCAGAATTTTATTTAAATATATTTTTATGTTCCATTTGCATAATAAATGCTCTAAAAAATCATTTTCAACAAAACTTTTTTTGTATAGCCGTTTTGAATATTTAACGCTTGATCAGTTAATAGATTTGTTTGATTAACTTTAGTCAGATGTCTGGCTTTAACACTGAGCAGTGTACAAAATAAAGATTTAACAGTTGGTTAAATTCCGTGTTCAAATCTGATCAGCTTCAGAAATTGTGTACATCAGCTGATGTTATTAGTGACATTTTAGCATGAAAATAAGATGGAAATCTATATTGGCCATGAAAATATCATCCATCAGCTGACCCTGACCTCTACGTATCGGCAGTAGAAAAACCAATATTGGTCGACCTCTAGTCCTGATTAGATTCTTCTTCATTCTGTCTAAATCTTTTTTTTGTTGGTGGATTTGGTGGAAAAACAACTTTTGGGAGAACGTGAAGGACTGGTGAGCTGCCATCATGGTCCAAGAATGACACAGAGCTCCAGTCAACCTCTCATGTTTTATTTAACCTTTATTTAACCAGATGAGTTGATTGAGAACTCATTCTCATTTACAACGACGTTGTAACGATGTTAACTATGTCTGAGTGAAGAAGACTCTAAAGTGGACCATGGGCCATCATTGGCCCTCACACTAGTGTCAATGTGAAAAGAACCAGTTAGGAAACCAGGAGGAGGAAGAGTGAATTCAGCCAAACAAGACTGAAGCATCTTTAGAAGTTTATAACTACTCTTCATAATAACTGCCTGATCTTGCAAACATAGCAGAACCTTGGCAAAAACAACCATTGTGTGACACACACACACACACACAGAGGGACGGACAAGCTTCAACAGAGGTGATCATATGGAATGGACCACACACACACACACACACACACACACCACTGCTCTTACGGCATTCTCACAGGGCTCCCCTGGAAGCCTGTGTGTAATCATGTAATCTGAGCCCAAGGTTTTTTACCCCTTGTCTACAGGACAGAAAAGGTAAAACAGGTTTTTCATTGTGACATGATATCATTCTGTCATCCTTTAATCCACTTCTTGTTGTCAAAGATGCAGACAGCTGGTGTCTAACTCCAGCTGTCACAGGGCAAGAGGCGGTGGACACCCTGGACGGGTCACAGAGCTGAGAGACATCTGATATAAGTACTCTGAGTGCTGATATGATAATACTTGATATGGTACATTATGTTGTTTTTCCAAGATTTAAGAGATCATATCTCATCATAAAATTAAAGGAGCAATAAGTAAGAATTCTGCAGTGAAATAATCACAAAACAGTCTTATGTATCATGTTGGAAGGAAGGTTACATTGAAACAGATTTCATTCCCAACTGGCTGTGGGGGTTGTCAGTTTTTCTCCTTTCAAAAAAAAAAAGAAATGATAGAGGGATGTTGTCTTTGTTCACAATCAATGAATTTGTGAGATTGCCATTTCTCCAGTGAGTTAACTGCTGCATCAGCATTTGTATTTCAACACCGGCAGGCAAAACGCTGCAGTTGTTTAAAGAACCAAAGACAGTAAACAGGAGCGACCCAGAAGCTATTTCTAGTACCCCAAAGAAGCCACGGCATCTTTTTGTTTTACTCTGATATCGGGTGAAGAAGGCTAGAGGCTAATGTTGAACTAACAATGCTAACAGTGAATTAGAAGCAAATAGTCGGCCCTAAAAAATCTCAAGCTACTTTTTCAATTACCAACAACTCAATATTACAATGAAATGTGTGTGTGAAGTGAATAATGAGTCAGTCTTGGCGTTTTACTTCCTTTAATGAGTCGTTCAGAACTATAACAGCAAGCTAAAAGCAAGACAGCAAACAACAACACTTCTCTAATGCCAGAGATACATTACCATAATAAGTATAGTAAGTGCTCTGTACCGTAAAACACCCAAGATTGCTAACACCAGATATGACAAAGTGTTTATTTATCAACTTACTGTTTATGACTCGTCTTTTTTGTCAGCTAGAATCTTTTGGTGCTGATCCATAACTGAGAAAGTGATTGCAGTACCCAGATTTGACCACAGGGTGTCATTCTTACTTCATTATTACATATTGCACCTTTAAAACTCTGGAAAAAGGTGGGTCACATGAATTTACTCATTGGTTGCTTTTAATAATTTCAAGGTTTGGCAATCTTTTTAAATTTTAAAGTATCAGTAAATGAAGAAGCTTAAAGTTTTGAGATCAGACAAAACACTTAACCCCTGATAGACTCTTGTTACACATTCACATCAAACCATCCTGATGTAGCATCAGGCTTAATGCTTTCATCATAAACCTTTATAAGTTAAGTTTTATACATGTCTGCTGCTCTCTGGTGGAGGATCTACATGTGGCAAGGGCCAATTTTATTTATTTTTGACTGTTATATTGTCACATCATAAAATATAACAGATTATAATATGGTTGTATTAACATCAGCCAAAGAAAGGGTTCAATTTAAAAGCTTTATTATCGCCAAGCACTGTTAGCAAATAAATCTGATGGTTTTACAGCAGGATAAAACAGCCCACGAGCACCAACAGACACCTGCTTCTGTGCAGGTGAGCACAAATGAGCAGCACGTTTTCATGGGGATTCACTCACAACGTGACAGAAGACTTCTTCTGCCTCGCTGCCACAAATCGTGTGACTGTCGCCGTTGTCTCATAATAATAGAAAAACGGTGCACTGCTACTCTACTCCAACATCTCCCTGTTTAGAAATGAGTAAATGTGAGCTGGCGGGTGAGCATTATTAAAAACGATCAGTCAGTCAGATAGCAGCTCATACTCTCATCGCCCTGCTGCCAGCCTAAAGCTGTGTGAGTCTCCGTGGAGCCACTGGTACTGAAAAAAAACATGTCACACTTTCAGAAAATAGCTTGACTTTAATATTCAGGAGAAGGGGAACCGCCTCCCACCCAAACATCAACGGTCTGCATGGAAGCAACAGAACAGAGGATGTGACTGGATGTCCACAGCTCCACCTTTACTCTAATACCCTTTAGATTTTGTTTTATGCTCAAAGTAAGATAAGTGTTTATTGGATATTGGAAAAATAATCAAACCCACGTTGTAGCTATGAGTTTGAGTCCATCAACAAGGTTCAACAATTGGGACTGAACCTCTCCCTCTCTCATAGTCAATGTGTAGGTGGCTTGACTAAAAGACTATTTGCATAATTGTAACTGGGTGACAGTAGGCGTGTTTCCACTATCAGAACTTCAGGGTAATTTTACCAGAACTAACCGGCATGCACGTGTCTCCACTTCACCAGGCCGGCTGAACGGGTCGTTTTCCAGGACATTTTCAGGAACCAACAGAGTACCTGAACAGGGGTAGGTACCCAGAAAGGCCCAGCTAAGTAGCTCAATGGAACTGTTAAGTTAAAGTTAAAGTTCCATTAGTCACTATCACACACTGGTGAAATTACATCTGCACATTCGACCCATCACCATGCATCAGCCAGCCGTGCGGGGAACTATTTGGTGGTTTAACCCCCCAATCCAACCCCTTAAGGGCTGAGTGTCAAGCAAGGAGGCATTGGGTCCCATTTTTTCAAAGCCTTTTGTATGACCCGACCGGGATTCAAACGCCGATCTCCCAGTCCCGGGGCGCTCATACCACTAGGCCACCAGAGCTGGTGACCTGTAACTCACGCTGCTTGGTTGGAACTCAGTAAGAAATGACATCAGCAAACATCGTCCAAAACAACCAGCATTAGTAGACTTAGAAGAGGCTGCTTCCATTCTGCTTCACAGAAGATAAATTTAAAATCGCCATTATTTAAAGGGACACTTTGCAACTTTTTCATATTTTTAAATCATGTTCTTGAGCCAGTATGCGCTAAAATGACCCTTTACAGGGTGAATGACAGGCCACCCAGCCCCTGTCGCCCCCTGTGGCCAGAATATTCCACTTGCAACTTCACAGTTGCCGGTCCGGTCTGTTGGGACTTTGAAAAATTCAGCTTGACCTACCTGGCTCTGCAGTCTGGTTCCAGCACGTTTCCTGCATGTTTAGATCATGAATGCAGCTGATTTGTTTACTTTAGTGACGAATAACTCCCGTAGAAACTAATGAAGGCTGGGGAGACATTTCAGCAGTTAGATTAAGGTGTTAGAAAGACGAACGCACAGCGAGGAGAGATAAGTTTTACTTTCGGTTTCACCAACGAACACTAGGGGGTGCTAAAAACAAGCCAAAACTGACTAGTGTCCCTTTAACTCCCTTCTTCTGGTCATTGAACGCCACATTTTATACCACACAGACGCTCTCCCGGTCCTCCGAATGGATTGAATTGCCGTACTTTGACAGAATAAAACTTTTAGTGTTACTGTGGACGCTTTTTTGCTCTGATCAGTGACATCACTCACTGTCGAAGCAGTCGTGATCAGTGTTAATTTTGTTGACGAGATATTTTTCTTTTTCTTTTTGTGACGAATGAATTTTGTGGACAAAAACTAAATCAAAACTGAAAAAGAAAACTATCTTAAAACAAATTATGACAAATATTGATAGATATTTTTGTCAACGAATAAAAGACGACAACAAAAATTGACAGTAACAAAAATCCAAACAGAAAACAAGGAAGATGGGAGGAACTGACAAAAGAACCAATCAGCAAATGGGATAGGCAGGACTAGATGAGAAAAGAACCAATCAGAATCTGGAACCGGCCGCTGTTTGAACAAGCGTTGAACAATTTCTGTCTAAAAGGAGAAAATGTCCACGGCTGGGAGGAAAAGCATTAAATGTGACCATCTGAAAAGTATTTCATGGTGAGTACAGTACATCTGGGGTTTCCCCTGGTTGTAAAATAGTTAAAATGCTACGTGGTAGCAGAGCGCGGGAGCGGGGGTGAGAGGGGAGTAGATTGCTGAGCCAAGCCGAACCGAACACATGGAGCGGCACATCTGGTCGCTTAATCATTTTTCTTATTGTGGTGCTGCTACGACCGTAATATTATCAGCTTTTGGTGTTCGAGCGGTGTTTTTGTCAGACAAACATTCAGGCGGCCCAGAAAAACACTCAGGTAGCCCACCTTGGTAAATTAGTGCAGATAAAACTCTAATAAATGAAAACAATTCTGACCTTTAGTTTACCTCCTTGCATTATTAGAGTAACACTTTTTAATGTTTTGATGTGATTTCCTGTCATGTTTACAAATATTACTGCACATTATACAAATTCCCCTCCCTGGGCTGCCACCTTATCGTGGTGGAGGGGTTTGAGTGTCCCAATGATCCTAGGAGCTAAGTTGTCTGAGGCTTTATGCCTCTGGTAGGGTCACCCATGGATCCTAGGAGAGGGATCAGGCAAAGTGCAGCCCAAAGACCCCTTATGATGAGTACCATATATTAATACAGTGTTCCCTCGCCCAGACACGGGTCACCAGGGACCCCCTCTGGAGCCAGGCCTGGAGTTGGGGCACGCTGGCGAGAGCCTGGTGGCAGGACTTTGACCCATGGAGCCTGACACCAAGATACTTCCATCTTAGGCAGAAACCCACACCCAATGGGTGAACTCCACTTTGTTCCAGTAAAGAATTATGGCTTCAGATTGGGAGAAGCCCAACATCCCAACAGCCTCACACTGACTGCAAACATGCCAAAGGTCATGGCTTGAGGACACCAACAGAAACATCATCTGCAAAAATCTGACATAAGCCCCAAAAGGATCCAATCCAAACACTCTCGCCTGGATGACTCCAGCCTGTCTGCATATTTCTATTTATCGGTACATCCCAGGTATAAAACAGTCTTAATTTAGTTTGGTTCGGTGAAAACACCAGCACTGATCCAAACACTCTCAGTCTACCAACAACCTGGATTCCATCGATCAGTTGTCCAGGTAACAGCAGCAGCCACAGCCGCGCCACTCGCCGCATGCTGCCAGGTTCAGATGAAAGTGTCTGGAGGGGGTTGTGCAAATCACCCTTTGCACCTCAGCTAGTGTAAATCCCATGCATGAGTGTTTCTCCCAGCTCAAACACAGTACACATTTTATTCCATATCGTATAAAAACAAAACCCCAGCCAGTATAACCACAGCTGAAACAGAACACAGAGGAGCTCCGGAGCAGGAGGAAACCACGCTGTTGGAATGTGGAAAGTTAAGTTTGAGGTAAAACACACAGCAGGAACAAGCACATATCATGCATACACACATCCATTATCTACCCATGATGTCACTCAGCAATCATCTGCAACAGCAATGAAAATATATTCTGTCCTCATCATCATTGGCATCCCTCTTATTGAGGCATTAGCTGCTAACCTTGTACTCTGCAGCTTCCAGCCTAAGTCATCTCCTTGTATAATCTCTCCTGCAAACTTTGAATGAACCCCAGTGCTGTAATACTTTGACTCTGGAAGGGGAACAATGGAGCAAAGCAGAGTTTTGTTGCAAAACAACCAGCAAACAAAGGCAGCGCTGGGAATTAGATTCTTCAGGCTGTTTTATCAGTAAAAGAAGAGTGCACACCTCTGAATCAGTGACAGGTCCTGTGACCAAAAGTGCGTGCAGTTATCCGTAAGCTTTTAATCAAACTTAAAGATTGTAAATGTGCAGATTTGTAATAAACACATCAGCAGAGGCAGGCTGGGAGGCCAGATGTGTCCAAACAGCCCCTAACAGGGTTATTCTGATTAACTATGTATGCACAGCAGCAGGGTGGGGGTCAGCGCTGTTGCCTCACAGCATGAAACGTTCAAAACTCAACTCTGGTTTTGCCGTGTGGAGTTTGCGTGTTTGCTTCATGCATGCATGGGTTTCTGGTTAGATGGATAAAGAAATCTCAGACAATGGCATATTTTATTATTGAAATGTTGAAAAAATCTAGAATTTCCCAAGCTCTGTTATTAAAGGTTCATTGCGTAAGAATTCTACAGTGAAATAATCACAAAACAGTTTAATGTTTCAATTATGTTGGAAGGAAGGTTGGGGGGTTGTCAGTTTTTCTCCTTTCAAAATGGCCAAAGAGGGACGTAGTCTTTGTTTACCATCTGTGAGCCTGCGGGGTAGCCGTGTCTGCGCCAGCTAACACAGCATTTGTAATCCGACACCGGCTGGCAAAAAGCAGCAGTGTTGTGGACAGAATAGAAGCCAGTAAACAGGAGCGACCCAGAAGTTATTTCTTGTACCCTTAAGAAGCCACGGCATCTTTTTGTTTTACTCTAATATCGGGTAAAGAAGGCTAGAGGCTAATGTTGAGCTAATAATGCTAATAGTCAGCTCTGAAAATTTCTCAAGCTACTTTATCAATTACCAACATTACAGTGAAATGTTTTTAACTATTTATCAACTTGCTGTGTATGACTCATCTTCACTCGTCATCTAGAATCTTCCAGTGCTGATCTGTAAATGGGAAGAGCCACAAAACTGGTGGGGAGTGTCACTCATTTGTTTTGATACATGCAGTACCCAAATGTGACCACAGGAAGTCATTCTTACTTCATGCACCTTTAAAGTGACAATGTGTAGTTTTTACCATTCATCTCTGGAAATATCATCAAAATGTTGAAAATAAATTAAATGATGCCCAATTGTTGAAAAATATTGGCGGCTTTGTAACATCTAACCATAGAAATTGGGTCTAAAATACATTGGTGCGGGTCTATAGTCTCTGAGTGACGTCATATTAGACGCCATGTTTCCTTCTGAGCCCGTGAGAACAAAATGCATTTACTGATTTGTAACAAACGGTTACAAAACTTTCACCATTCATAAACGTTGTTATTTTACACATTTACTTCTTCGCTCATTGCCAGTGATCAAAGGGAGTCTGATGTGTTGAAAAATGAGAAAAAGATCTTGAAAAAGGAAATAAACAATAAAGTAGAAAAAGGTTAAAAAGGAAAAATTGTAAGTAAAAAGAAAAAATATTTTCAATAGCTACTGATCTGTTTTTCAGTATTTCAGTAATTTCCTTTTACAGTGTCATTAATAACATTGTTATTATTTATTATTATTATCATCTTACATTAATTGTTATCTCTTGCTGCCCAAAATGAATAAATTTTGTAAACAAATATAATCCAATTGCTCTCTTCTTCATGTGGAAGCTGGAGGGTTAATTACATTGTGCCAGTTAACATTTGGAGTCAATCCAGTTAAATCCAATTTACAGCTCATCAACTTTATCAGAAAACACAGAAACGGCTTCAACCCAGAGATCGTGAGCTCTCTGAGTGAGTAGCTGAGATGAGGAGCAGGCTTTACATTAATTTATGGAACGATGAGGCTTTTATTAAATATAAGTTCATCATCATTGCTCAGTGAAAGATGCTAAATGAAATCATTCCTGCTCCCGTTTGTCTGTTTCCTTCCTCTCACACGCCCTCACCATGCCGTCCTTTTCTCACATTGTCTAATTAAAACACTCAGATTCTGTATTTCTGTCCTGTCCGGCTCTGACAGAGCAGAAATTTAAAAATGATCCATTTGCATGTTTGAGAGGAATTAAAACCCTTGTCAGCAAACACCTCTGTTTCCTCTCTGAAGCGGTCGAAGCACACTTCTCTCTAGGGGAGATGATCACCGTACAGCGATGGCCGGGATAAACACTCAGCACTATTTGTTAGTTTAATACTTTTCATGGCCTCGTTCACAGAACTACATCCTTTTATTTACAGGAAGATGTTGTGGAGCTTTTATAAGACAAGAAGGTTGGCATCATGCAGAAAACTAAATGACCTCACATTTTGATGTTTCCACTTTGCTTTTTTTTTGTCAGACCGTATGAAGCCCACCTGTATGCTTTATAGAAGCAACTCTACTTTCTTTGCTCTCAGTTCTTGACTTGCAAATATTCATCCTGACCTCGAATAAGACGACAGCCCACAGAGATAATCCTGCAGCCTCAGACAAGCGAAGAAACCCCGTTAAAAAAATCCACAGGGAGCGAGTGACTGTAGGAAAATCAGCACTGAGTTTTCTTTCTTATTTACTTTCATGGTAGTTGGTCCAGAGGAGGGGACGGCAGGGAGGAGAGCGGCACGCTGATCGGCTCTGCGTGTTAGAAAGAGCCCGTGATTGTGACTGGCAGCGCGGAGACAACAGCGAAGGGACAGGGCGGCAGGCCGAGAGACAAGAGCTGCAAAAGTAATGCATGTCACATCGATGAGGCTGCACCAAAAGGAGTTGGGAACGGGGTCAGCTCCTTAAACCGGCTCCCGGCATCTTAGCTCGAAGTCCTAACTCCAATTTTCACCGCCGTCATTTGTCTCTCTGTCTCTTTCTTCCGTCTTTTTATCCTGTCATCCTCTGTTTCACTGTGACTCTTCAGAGAATGTTCTCAATTATTATCCACAAACTTTAGGATTCAACACAAAGTTCACACTCTTCGTCAGTGGGATGAAGGCGGGATAAAGTAAGTACCCTAGAATGCTGCACAAAGCACCAAATGCATGGTGGTGTCACTTTTTATTCAAATATCCATAAAAAAACAACTGGATCAAACTGAACTGAACTTTTGAACTGAAGAACGTAGAAACTAAACCCACAATCTGATCTGCTGCTCATGTGGCTCTAAGCTGAGCGTTCTGTGTCACAGTGTTGCTTAAAGAATATTTCACACTAAAGTGAAAGTAATGAACAATCACTACCTTCATGTTGAGGATTTCTAGACTGACCTCAGGTTGGAGAAAGAGTTCATGTTCTTTAGGACTTTACACCTGCAGCCAGGTGCAGCCGAGACCAGAGTGTGGAGGCCAGCTTCATTTGGACTTTAGGCCTGTTTCAGTTATTGGAACTTCTGGGTAATTTTGCTGGACCTTCACAGGACGAGCGCGTCTCCGTTTCACCGGGCCAGAACAAAAGGACCGCTCTCAGGGCCTTTTCAGGGACCATCCGGGGTA
Organism: Aphyosemion australe; assembly: GCA_006937985.1. Classification (NCBI taxonomy): domain Eukaryota; kingdom Metazoa; phylum Chordata; class Actinopteri; order Cyprinodontiformes; family Nothobranchiidae; genus Aphyosemion; species Aphyosemion australe. The sequence goes on along the minus strand of SSNS01000010.1, from coordinate 3,615,763 downwards.
TGTTCTCAGAAATGTCCTGGTAGAGTCGGTGGGTGGGACGTGTGGTTAACTCATGCTGAGCCACTCGTCAATATGAGTACTCGTCTGAACTTGAGTACTCACGTACTTGTGAAACGTCATCAACAATGACCCAAGTACTGTTCCAACCCTAAGTATGGATCATGGAAAATACTCTCAAAGTTCCCAGATGTTTTTTCTCCGCCTATTGTATCGAGGATGCATCTAATGCATCCTTCAGCAGACTTGGGCCACCAAGGTATCCCATAATGCTTTGTGTTGCAAACTATTATACCCCAAACGGAAAAACACACGCTGTTGGAAGAGCCCTCTGTATTAACTTCTCCAGCGGGCAGGAGGAGGCAGATTGTTGACAAGGAAACACAGGCGGGGGAGGCCGGACCCGAAAAACCAAAAACAACCCAAGGGCGGGCGAGGGGGGACTGAACCAAAAACCCAAAAGGGTGGCAGAGGAAGGACAAAACAAAAAACAACCCAAAAGGGCGAGCATGGGGACAAAATTTAAAACAACCCAAAAGGCGGGCGAGTAGGGCAAAGCACCAAGGCAGAAACTAACTAACCAAACCAAAACTACAAGACAGGAAAAAGCCAACTAAAAAGGCAAAAGAACAGGCTAAAAGGCAAGGACTAAACTAAATTCCACAGGGGCTGGCGACAGGGAAGCAGAAGCAGGCAGTCATCAGGGGGCCGTCGACGGGGGACCAGTAGCCGGCAGTCTCTCGGGGGCCGGCGACGAAGGAGGCATGGGGAACCCGGACTCGGGCGGCCGACAGCAGTGGTGGCGTGGCTGGAGCACCAGGGGTCGGCGGCTGCGGAGCAGGCACAGGATACTGGACTTGGCAGGACCCTCTGGAGGCAGTACCGCGGGAAGTAGGGGTGCTGGAGGGGCTGCAGCACCCCCTGCTGGTGACCTCAAATATTTATTTACCACTATGGCAAAAAAGCGGATTTTAGACTTTTTTGGGAAGCCTCGAGAAAACAAAAGGAGATGCAGCAACAGTGAGTTCCGGGGTATATTGTCATGTATCCGGTCCAAGATAGTGCATTGACAGTTTATTTGAAGTTTATTTTGTGCTTTTTATTGTATTTCAGAGACTTTTTAACACGAACAAACTTGTCCCTCATTCTCCTCCACCTCTTCGTGCACTCACCACCTCTAAACCCACGTTTACCGTCATTTCCGTCCACGAATAAAACGCTTGTTGCATATCTTTATAGTCCTCCAGCCACGGGACCACACTGTTCATGTCACACTGTGAGAACTCCAGAAAGGTGCCACACTGAACGGCGCAACCTTTCACTGAGCCAGACTGCATGACGTCTCGCTCCAACAGGACATGCTACGTCACGAGCGCACCCCCCAAAAAGCATACGTTACAGATAAGCAATACAACGCTAAAAAGAGAAAAAAGCGCCACAGTAAACACTTTTTAGTGTCAGCTCATGACCTAGCTCATCTTCCTCAAAGAGGAAGAATTGATCCGCTTTGGTCTCAGACTCCAGCTGCGCGTCTCCTTTTCCCGTCTTCCAGCTAAACAGCTGATCTGTCTGCTGGACATCCATCCTTCTCATCCTCCTTTATACATAAAAAAACACTAAACAGAGAAGTAACTATCTATCTGCCACAGATCGCTCCAATATCTAAAGTTTTGCCGTCTGTCTCAGTGACAGCGCATCAACGCACCTTTTGACCCCTGCTGTCAGATCACGCAGCAGCCACCCTCTGTCCCTCAGCAACAAAACGCTACTGAACCCATTCTTAGTTTAATTATTTTAGTATAACTCAGGTTTTATTTAACAAAAATAAAAACTGGTGTGTAGTTTATAATCCGCATTTTAAACATACCGTAAGTTGAAACCAAAGACTGTATATATAAGATTTGAAACGGAAACTCCGAGAGGCGGAGTCTTGCTGCTGCGGCGTCTCAAAGGTGTGTTTTCATTGGTCAACTGCAGACGGGAGTCGTAGGTTTTCAAGCAGTGCTGAAGACTGTTGGAGGCTGTCTTCTTTCTAATAATGAGACTCGTATCAATGCCTATGCTACACGTATGCTATGATTCACCTGGACATAACGAGTTGAGCGCAGCTGAGCTTTTTTTTTTCAGCACCCCCTGCTGAAATAATGTTCCCGCGGCTATGTCTGGAGGCGGCCCGGACCTCGGCGGGAGCCTCCCGAAGAGGTGGCCCGGACCTCGGCGGGAGGCTCCCGAAGAGTCCTTAGCAGCTCACCAGCAAATTTCCAGAATTTAACAGTTTCCATAGGGTGTGATTCAAAATAATGGTAAGCCCACTGTAGGGCGTCACCACCCAGGCAGAGAACCATAACAGACAGTTTTTCATAATCGGTGAGGGATGGATCCGATAAACAGTGGACGCAGTCTCAAATAAAGTTCTTGCATGTGATGGGATTTCCTCTGTACCTTTCTGGTGGTTGTTGGATGGTTGTGGTTGCTGGTTGAGGCTGATGCAGTGGATTAACTGCTGGGTCCATGTTGGTCAGTTCCTTCTGTCATGTATTGGTGGTTAGAACAGGACCCAAAATGCAGGTAAATCCAGAGGCAGCCAGGTATGGTTCAAAAAGTAAAGTGTCTATTAAAGCCGTGGTCTGGAGCAGGAACACAATTATCAGGCACAAACACAAGGAGGCTCGCAAACACAAGGAACCAACGGTGAACACTGGAAAGGGCTAGGTTTAAATAGACTGAGGAGGTGAGTGGAGACGAGCAACAGGTGTGATGAGTACTGATGATAATGATGGACAGGTGTGGCTAGTTAACTGAGGATGGGAGGCGATACAAAACACAAGAGGACTGAACTGAACCAGATAAATAATAAGATACAGAAACATAAGAACACTAAAAATAAATGCTGAAAGAATACACTAAACAGGGAAAAGACTAAGAATAAATTAACCTAAATAAGAAATGTATGAAAAGGGAAAAACAAGGAAGGACTGAGCAGAGGAGTGACTAAATCTAAGGGAACAGAAAACACATCTAAGTGAACACGAGGTGAAAGGTCAGTGATACAAAAGGAGGCTAAACAAACAGGGACCTGAAAATACTAGGATACAAAGTGGGGAATGGAAAACTAAAGAGAAATAAAACACAGACTGGTGAATGATATGAGCAAGATTGATTATGGGAAATAAAGTAAAAAACCTGGGGACCGGAGATAGTGAGATGGGATATGGAAGGACTGGGGAGACAAGGACAGAGGACATGACATCTAAGGGGGCAGATGCCGACAACAGCCCAGAGCACACTGGCCGTTCTGGGATTCTCCACTGCACAACCGCTCTCCTCATCCCCAGAATGGATTCAATTACGGCATACTTTGACAGTATAAAGCTAATCAGTGACATCACTCACTGCCAAAAATGGCAACATCCTGAAACGGCCAATTTTGTATGAAGACAACAGCTCAGAGGACCGAGCCTTCGTATTGTCCCTGTCACCTTCCCCCTCCCTGAAATGTCCTGGAACCCCTATAGTAAAAACGCAACAATAGTGTGGAAATCACATAATGAGGGCCACATTCCATTCCTGTAATTGTACATGTTGGTTGTTCTGTAAAACCTGCTAATGAGAAAAACCTTTAAAATGGAATGCAGCCCTCATTAATACACCCATGTCTGCCGTGAATCCATTGCTACATCCTAAAAACAGACGAAACCTTTAAAATTTCATTTATATTAAAGTATTTAATATGAATATGTTTATTTACATGTAGTTCTATGGTTATGTATAAGCATGCATATTACCAGACAGGAAGCTTTTAATATTTCTTCCTAAATTATAGTTTAAGGCAAAACTGACAGCTGTCGAGGTTTTAAGTGTGGTTCACTGAAAAAACATTTTTTAATTATTATTTCTGATTATAATCAGTCACTCTGAGTTTTTCATGCAGGCTGAACATGTAAATAGTCTCCTCCACCTATCTCCTGCATTAGCTTCTGATAGAAAATAGATGGTGAAACTTTAGGATTAGAAAATCCTGACAGATCTACGTCACACTGTCGCTTAACATTAATGAACTCACCCATCTTGACTCACGACGGGGAAGGCTGTTGTTGGCTTAGCGTTCAGGAAACAGCAGAGAACGTCTCGGCTAGTAGAAGCTAACCGTTAGCATTAGCAACTCCACCACACGACAGAACTCCTTCAGGCTTGTGTTATTGGTGGAGATAAAACATCAACATTGCAGAAACGAAATCAGTAGTAGAGTCATGTTGATGTTATCCAATCAGAGGAGAGATGTCCACATATCAAGAAATAAAACTCCAAATGCTGCCGGATGAAGCTCAGCTCTGATCTAGCTCACTTCTACTTCCTGAAACAGGTGCACTGGAGCTTTGTTTCCCCAGAGTATGACTTACAAGGCATTCATTCCTACTAGAGACCACTGCAGATGCATTAATTAAAAGAGTGATCCACATCTTTAAAAATGTTTGCATGAAAACAGATACTTTATGAGAATGGAGTTGTTTTAGGACAACAGCAAGACATTTTGGTTTTCACTGTGCTCATACTAGCTGTTAGCTCATCAGTCCCATCAGATGTAAACTCTCTTTCTCCAGATGGAGGCTGTTCATGAAGGAAATAGGTTGTAATATTTATAACTTTTCCCAGAAAAAATCTTCATAACAAATGAAAATTTCCTGTAAAGAATAAGAATATAAGAAAGTAACTCAAATGTTGCTGTCATAAATTTGGTTGGTAACATTTTACAATAAAGGTTCCTTTATTAATGTTACTTAGTGCATTATTAAGCATTAATAAACTATTAAATAAAGTATTAACAACTGCTTAATATTAATGTAAATTTTAAGTAATGCATTACTAAGCTGACACCCCTCCTGGCCCTTTGTCCTAACCTTAAGGACACGTAATAGTTAACAAGGACCAGGACCCTTTGTTTGTTAATGCTTAATAATGCACTAAGTAACATTAATAAAGGCACTCTTATTGTAAAGTATTACCGTTTGTTTTTTTGTCTGTCACAAAATGCAAAAGCGTGGTTTATTGCCTCATAATTAGTTTTTTGTTTACTCCCGTGCTTTGTTTGACCAGCGCTGGTGCACAGACACAAAGCCTGATCTCAGATCTGCAGATGAAAGCTTTTCACAGTGAGAACTTTTATCTTGGCCTTGGTGCAGACGGCTACACTTTCACTCACTGTGATCCCTTGTTTTTATCGCTCTGTGTGTTTTCATTACAGTGCTCCTACACCAGATTGTGTCTGGATCAGCTGGTGGTCTGCCTGCTGCAGGGTTTTTCTTCTTTACTGTGTTCTGAAGGCGTCCAGCGTGCAGAACGTTGGGTTGTTGTGTTTGTTTTATACCAAGTGTTATCACTGCTGGTGAATCCTCTTTAACTGGTGTGGGACATTCTGAGTGGCAGCTGGGAGGACAACAGGACAGAAAATGAGTAACACGTTTATGTTCTGCTCTCTGGGACTTGATGCTGACTCATTACACAGATGAATGTTGTGATGCAACAGCAAGACTTTAGAGTTTAACTTATGTTTCTGTATCTTTCAGCTCTACAGCGACTGCTCCTCCACTCTCCCATTACATTTTCAAGAAGAAGTAAAGATCGTTTAGATTTTGCACTTTGCTCAAAATTCTGTTTTATGGGGTTTAATAATCTCCTTGTGCAGAACGACAGATATTTAACAGCATAAATAACAAAATGAAGATAAGTTTGTTTGTTTGGTGGCCGATCCTCCTCTGGTCGTCACCAAGAGACCCGGCGTTTCTCTGCAGCCTCCTGCTCCAGTGACCTGACCGGGGAACAGAGAGCTAATCATTCCCTCACATCGCCCTCCACCCTTCCCTTTCCTTCCTTCCTCCCATTAAAACAGGTCCGGGAACGCTCCCCTGAATTCTGAGTCATTGTTAGAAACTCCTAATTGAACTTGAGTGTTCCTAATGTGCCTTCATTCAATGCTCTCTGCTGCTTAGCCCAAATGGCCCTGCATGCCACATTTGTCTCTGCCACCTCCTCTGCACCTCTATTCAGCTTCTGGTGGAGAGGAGGAAGGGCTGATTTGTAATGAGCGGGCACGGAGGGGAGAAGGACGTCAACTCCTAATACCTCAGAGGGAACAAAAGGCTTTGCTTTGCGCCAGCCGGGAGTTTCATCAGCAGCCAGGACAGACGGGCAAAGAGAGAAACTGAGAGACAAAAGGCGCTGGGAGAAAGAGAGCAAGAGTTTAAAATAAAATGAAAGTTCCTGGACTGGATAGGGCTGGATGACATCAATAGCATCCCAAGCAGGGCCACAAATTAGCCAAGCAAGAAGCAGCGCAGCATGGGACTCGACAGCTGAGGCCTCTTGTGCACAGCCACCAGGGGATTAACGAGGTTTCAGGATCCGACACAGAGGGGATGAGCGTCATGGGCAGAATAAAGAGCAACACGCGGATTAGAGACACTCCACCGACACTTATGAAGAGCTTAAAAGCTATAGATATTATTAATGGAAGGACAGGGTCCAGGGTTCATCGCCTTGATTGTATCCACTCGTTACAACTCAATAAGCGCCAGAGAAGACGAGCTGTTAGCGTGTTGATGGTTCCACATAAAGCAGCAGACATCCAGCATCCGAGAGGTGCGCTGTATGTTCGATTCACGCCACCCTCAGAAGATCGGGCCTGAATTATTCATCTGGAAGTCGTGGTGGAAATGCCAAACGCACATTTGAATATTTGTATTCGTCTGTCGGGGCGCGCCGGCGAAAACAAGATAGCATTCATTGTTCTGCGCTTGCAGGTGGGCTGTTGCATGTCCAGGTCTGCATTCAGATGACGGATACGTGTGTGGGCTTATTTGTGTGGCCGTCAGGCTGTGCCTTGGTTTACAAAAGATACATTTCTGGTGACTTCTCTCTCTGATCCGACTCTTCCACACAGTTCCAGCTCCGGCAGTGTGCCGGCACAACCGCAGCAGGGATTTAACTCTGGGATAACCTTTGCTCTGGAAACACACTAGACAAACCAAAGCTTGTCTTGTTTTGTTTGTGAGTTTGATGAAAACATCAAGAAAGGATGTTTAAAGAGTATCTCTTAGATTTAAAACCTAAACAAGCAGCTTTTTTCCCCTGATAATGGAGTTTCCTCTGAGCCAGCCGGGACATCCTGGTACAGGAAGACACTGTTCTTAAGGAACATGACGTTATCATCGTTCCTCCTCTTCTGAGCTCCTTCTGCAGCACTCGGGGAGTTCTTATCACGTGACAGTTAGCTATTTATCTGCTGCCACAGATTTGGAGCATAAATTAATTTGCCTACGGGGTGGAGAGGGGGGAGGGTGTGCTTGATAAAACACGTTTAAGGACAGCAGATTTTGGTTTGTGGTTTATCTAAATCTGTGAGAACGGTACAGGTGTGATAGGGCAGAAGGTGTCAGACAGCGTCCTAAAACACTGGCTGCAATCTGATCCTGAACTGGCTCCGTTCTGGCTAGAACACGGTGGGACATCCTCAGAACTCAGGGGAATATCGTCAGACGTCCGACCATAGAGGGAAAGCATCAGGTTTCATTCAAAACACCCATCAGACTTCTACCTGATAAAACGCTCTCAGGTAAGAGGATAGAGAAGCTTCCTGTAGGTGGCGCAGTAGTCAGGTAACATCCAAATTGTTGTCCAATTACATCATCAACATGCGACAGCAGCAGAACATAAGATTCATGCGTCTAACGTGATTTTACTGTTATGTAAATTTTGCAGCCAAAAGTCAACGTAACCAAAGACTAAGTACTGAAAAAAGGAGCACAACTTAAACGTAGGTCCGGTTCCCACGGCAGGATGATCATGCTGATTTTTGACCTGCTTCTCCTCTTCCAACAATCTTGAGAACAAACCCAATTACAGTAACGACTCTAAAGATAATCTTATCAGATAATCCTACCTTGTGTGGTGCATTACGGCGCTCTAGTCTGCACAGATGCACTTCGGGAGCGCTCCGATCATAAGACAATCCAGAATTTCAAATATCTGATGATGTTTTCCTGAGACTTGAGGATGTCCTAAAATATAAGCCGTACTAGTGGTTAGCTCATCAATGCAGTCAAATGAAATCTCTGAAAACAGAGCGTCTTTAGGATTAAAATTTGGCCTCATTATTATGGGTTATAGCAACTGGATGCCAGTAATTTTCTGTATTTCTGTAGCTGAAATTTCATTATCATTACTGTATGTTTTACAGTATTGTTGGTTGATCTTTACAAGTACTCCCGTGGATGTGAACCACCCCTCCACGGTCTTCTGAGAGCTTCAGGAATCCCTGAGAGCTGCTGCTTCGTCATCGTTCTTCTAGATGAACAATGCTTTCATGAGAGGCTTAATGTGCTCGAGTAACAAAGATATGAAGGCTCGGTGTGTTGTGACTGATGTTACACTGAACAGCCTTGTTACAATTACTGTGCTCCTGCACTCTTGTCCGAGCCGCGCCACACGCGCTAGCATGGGCGGTGACAGACGCAGAGCAGAATTTCATTTACAAGAAGAAACCCTCAAGATGAAACATCACGTTGAAACAGTTCCCTGTAATTGCAATGATGATGTGTTTTTTTTATTTCTAAAAAAGTTTGATGGGAAAGTCATAAAATCAAGCTGCAGAGATTTAAACCTCACTTATGGCTTCGTCTGTGTCAACAGGCCCAGTTTAAAAATGGAATCTGGAGCTTTTGTTGACAATAATTCTCGGCGTCTGACCTTAAAGCGAGAGCATTAGGCAGCGTTAGAGCAAACACGGGTGCTTGATAAGGCAGCGGGGTAGTCATTACAGCCTCCCATTTTCATATTGAGATTTTGATCGTTAGCTACAGTATTTCTGATTGATGTGTGTGCTGGGGGATTGAGTGTACACACATAGATTTGTGCACACGGGCGGTTGTAATACATCTTTGTAATTAGTCTCATAATTATAAGGCAATAAACTCCAGTACACATGGGAGGCTGATCCGTCTCTGGGATACTGCAATTACCCTGCTGAAATATTTCTCTGTGACAGATTTTCATGAAGCAAAGTGCAGCTCTGCAGCTTTAAACTCTGGTTTTGTCTCGTTTGTTCTTGTTTGTGCTGCTTCAGATGTGATTTAAATAAGTCCTGTTGAGTTTTTTGCTTTTCTTTCCAAAGCCACGGTGAAGCCCCACGTCTTCGAGTAGCAACGCTCCAGCAACTTGTCTTGGAGTTCTCACCCATCTGCTCGATGTGGAGATATCAGACGGCCACTGGCTCATTATCAGCAGCCAAGCTCTCTCCTGCAGGGCCGGACCTCTGCCACTCTCTTGTGCACACACTTGTGCACTGACCTCACAGGTATGCACGAGCACATAATGTTGATCTCACAGTAGCAGTCACTCTGACGCTGCTGCTTCCATTTCCATATCTTTGATTAGGCCAGCAGGTTGTTTAGGTTGCTGCTGAGAACATCTGCTTTCATCGCTCACACCCACAAAAGATGATGGGATGCGCATCAGCTGGAGGCGGAGGGAGAATTCCCAGTTTGTGTTGTGGATGTGGGGAGGATTGGTGGAGACAGTGTGAGAGTGTAGCAGTCTATCATCTCCTGAGGCGTGAATAGCTTTCATTTAGTGGATCTAATATGAATACGTGCTACATGTGCAGAAATCTGGACAGCAGTGAAACATCAAGGTAATTATTAACTCACACGTGCATGATGCATGTGCACAGAGCAAAGGTCATGTTTGGTGACGTGCACACACGCCGCAAATGTTGCTTGTTTTTGGACCTTTTCTAAAAACCTGCTGACCTTTTGTTACCGTTCAAGACCCGCAGGATAAAACCTGAAACCTGGAGCACACGGGTGGAAGTCTTAAAGTAACCGCTCGCTGAGAAATGAATAGTTCAGATGTTTAGGTAAAGGAATCTGTGGGAAAGGTTTTAGAATATTTTACCTGTTGTAGCTCTTTGAACAACCTCAGTTTGCAGAAAATGAGATTAGTTTTGACTGGGTTGATAAACTCGATAATCTAAATTGGGTTAAAATGAAGGCGACTGGACTTCTTTGGTTTCTTGAAGACATTTCGCTTCTCATCCGAGGAGCTTTGTCAATTCTGACTGGGATATAAGCGGGTCGAGCTTATAAACTGTAGCTGTCTATTGTTGCTTAACGAGCTGAAACTGCCTGTGAATACCCCTCCTCCCTACCTCCTGAGGAGTCGTTAGCATCGTTAGCCTCTATTGCTCATTAAGAAGAAGTCCAGTTGTCTTCATTCGAACCCAATTTGGATTACCATGACCTGGATGACAGAACTTTCACCAGCGTTCCTCCATAAACTTTTACATCATACTTAGTTTTGCATCTTGTTATTGTTTACATAGAATTATAGTTTTATTTGCTGTAGAAATTAGTAGCAGTGGCCGTCAGTAGGACCTTCAGTTCAGCAGGAAGTCTGCTGGATATCAGAAACACAGTTTAAAATATCTGAACTGGTCCTTTAAACCAGTTTGGGGGGGGGGTTATATGCAAATGTTTTTTGTAACGGCTTGTTAGGCACTTACAGAAAAGCGATGTTTGGAGTGTTTATAGAGGTAGTAGAGACCCACATGGCAGCACAAAAGGATCCAAAAGGTGAGTTTTGCATGAAAATCTGCAGTTCATACATTCAGACACACGAGGCAACAGCGAGCCTCGTGAGCAGAAGTAGTTTTGCAAGGAAATACTCAAAATAACAGACATAGGAGGATCTTTTGTGACATCAATGTTTACATTTTTCACATTGCATCACTTGTATTTTGCCTATAATTTGATTGTTTTGCACATTTGGAGGAGGATTTAGCGACGCAGAGTGGGTCATTCTTGCTGTGTGGTTGATCGTTCAACCCGTGGGAGGCTTGATAAAACGTTTTATAGGAATTTCCTCCATAAAGGATCGCGAAATACGAACAATATGACTGCGGGCAACCCGGATTGTCCAAAGAAAGCCTGGATTCCTGCAGCAACGGACAGTCTGTGAGTCATTTGTTCATGGTACATCCTTGCGACTAAGTATTTGTTAATTAGAGAAGATGTTTCTAAAAATATTCATCTTTGTGTAGTTTTAAATCCACAAAGTCATATAGTTTTTGTTCTTATCGCATTAGGCAAATACAAATGTGCATTTTAAATTTTGGCAAATGAATTAGCAGAACATCAAGAGGAAATGTTAATTAGATGCGCTGGAATCTGGGAGGAGACTAACAGAAAAAAGTCACATTTATTTAAAAATAAACATCTTTTTGTGCTGGGAAGCACCCTCTACACATAAAAGCTGCTATTTTCTACAACTACGAGGCCACTTTGGTATTATTCTTACGAGTTTCATCTGGATATATATTTAATTTTTCATGCTGTATGAAAACACTATTAAAGGTACACAAGGCTTCCGTCTCTCTAAGTCAAGTCTGAGGAGGCAGAAGTAAGAAACAGAAGAACATCAGTGAGGAAGAAGAGGAAGAGGAAATAAAAGCGTTTCTCTGCTTGTCTAGCGGCCTTCAGCTGTTTAGACTCAGCTGGATTTGACTCACGTCTAACAGAAATGGTTGGGCTGTGAATGTGGCGGCTGGTAGAGCGTAAAGTCAGTGATGCTGAGGATACAGACCAGGAAATCCTGCGATGACTCAGAGAGGCGGGGGGGTGTGATTGAATCAGACTGCCATAAATAATTGAAGTGACAAACGGGTCAGAGAGCTGGAAGGCTCCAACATCATTCTGACTGTTTCTGCTTTACTTTTCAGTCTCAACTTAAAGCAGCAGAAATCATTTCTGTCCGTCGTGAGTTTCATTTCCTTTCTTGCTGACTGGTTCTGGGTCTGTGCAGGCGGGGGAATCTCCAATCTCACCCTGCCACACTTAAACATATCATAACAATTGTTTTTGCTGCTTTGGTTTATTTTTTCTTGAACCACGAGGATTCCTTGGAACCCATCAGCGGTTTCCCACCTCTGCAGCTTTTAACAGCAGCTCCACCGCACAGTCGACTGCTTGGCTCTGAAACCACATCAGCGAGAGAGGACGGATGTTCTCACACACACACGTTCAAATCAACTGTTCAAAAGAGGCACTGAGAGGCAAAATAAGCATGAATCTGGACTGTGGGAAAGTTGTTTTGATAGGATGGGAGCCAGGTTTGGAAGGCCGTGGAACCGGGGAGGGTTTGGACTTTGCCATTGTGATGCTGAAAAAACAAACGGCGGTCCAACATCCGGACAAGAAAGAATCACGGCCCAGCGCCGGTCTGAGACTGAGCAGTAAACACAGCTTCAGATCTAACTGCTGGGAGTCCAGTATAAATAATTAACTGGGAGCAAAGGGAAGTCTAAAATAAACCCTGAAACGTAAAAGAAGATGCTGTAAGTAGCTGCAGGAAAGGGTTAACGGCTGGTGATTAAAAGCATGTAGTTCATTTTAGTCCTACAAGAGCTTCATTACTCGTTCCCTTTGCAGGAAATGGAAAAGTCTCACATAAACATGATTCAGGTGAGTGGGCCGTGAAAACCGCCCTGACGAACGCTGTTCCTGTCTGAAGCAGATGAAAAACACTTCCTTGTGTTTTTGTTTTACCTGCTAAGCATAAAAACCACCAGAAACATCATCTAGCTCCCATATGTTCATATGAATGTGGCAAATAAAAGCTGACACAACCTTAATCTGTTTTCTGTTTACCTCAAAGGCAAAATCTCTTCAAAACGATCAATCTGTAATGAATACAGAAAAATCACGTTAGCAGTTCAAACGATGAACGTTAGAGCTAAAATAAACTCCCGGGGTGAGATTCAGAGGCTAAAAAACAGAATGTAAAAGTCTGCACACGTACAGAAACCAGCTTTTTTAAAAATCCTTAAACAGTTTTAAACAGAAAACAACCTTACCCAGATGATCCCTCCTCCTTCTGCAGGCCTGACAGATACAATCTCTATAAACACCACTAAAGTTTAGACTCTAGGCATTTGTGTGCACGACTTATTTTGCAGATAACATCATTTTGTAAACATCGGATAGGCTTGATTCAAACTCTGGCTTTTGTAACGGTGCCAGTGATGGGTGTGGGCTTTCCTCCAGCAACACGACTGGGCTGGTGACGGAGCCAACAGGTCAAACTGAAAGTCTTCCCAGACTTTTGGGATCACTGTCCAAGAATCCACAGGAAGAATAAACCAAAAACCTGATCTACCTGATAGTTTTTCACTATTTTTCTTTAAAAATGTTGTGTTTACCTGCCAAAAACAGAATTTAATCTGTTACATCAGATATAAAACAAAATGAAAACACTTTCCTGGAAGCCATGTTGACTGAAAACATGTTCCTACAAACCCCTAACCATTAAAGCAATAGAGACGTCAAACAAAACCATAAACTTTAATGTTTCTGAAGATAATCATCAGTCTGCAAATCGTGTTTAAACAAGAACCTTCTTTTATAAATAACAATAGATCAGTTTCGATTAAAAAACTGTATGACATCTAAAGAAATCCACAGAAATGTTAACGCTGCTGCCAGTAGATCAGTAGTGTCACCATGGTAACCAAACACCAGACAACTTGAGAGGTTAACTCTGAACTCGGGGGATTTTAGTGGAAACTGGTGCCTTTTTCTCACCGAGTACGGAGCGAATCAGGTTTCCGTATGGCTTCCAAACGGACTGCCTTCACACCGACTGCAGATCGTCTCCGGAAATTTGCTCGCGAGTTCGCACGATGACAATTACATAAATCTAGAGGAGCAGGTAACAAAAGCCACACTTATCTTTTCTGACTATCTGTGACCTGATATTGCTGTCATTAAAATAAAACAAAAGTCAGACAAAAATAAAACGACACAAGTTTTATTTTGAAATATACTAGATGCACCTCACAGAACCACACCTCACTTCCTATCTGGCTCACGTCATTTCTTTAACTCCATGACAGTGGCGTCCAGAAAAAATAGACTCCATGTTGAAACGTTCGCATGCGGTGTGAAGGAGGCTCAGGTCCTAAAGCAGTGAGACCAACACGTCTACAGGTGGGTGAATTATTTGGAGTGAAAAAGCTGTAAAAGTTATAAAACCTAAACTTTGATTGTATGAAAAACATAAAATATAATAAAATGCCAGTTCAGTCATATAAAATCAAACTTCCTGTGACCATATTTAAACTTTAATAATGTGAAATTTTCTCCAAAGTGCAGGGACACTTGTGTATTCCCGACTGAGCTGCATGTTTAGATGCAGTTTTCCATAAGAGATCTCCGATAGATGAGGGCGGAAAACCCAAAAAAAGGACTAAATAGTTAACAGTAACAGGCTCATCAGACATATAGAAGCTGCCAAAGTGGACCACACACACACACACACACACACACACACACACACACACACACACACACACACACACACACACACACACACACTTCCAATAATCAGAGGTACCATGAGAAAACGTTTTCCTAGACGGGACGACTGAATAATGTCCAGTGTGGAAAAACTAGGCGAGCCTCGCTTTATTAGAGTAAAGAAGGATTTTTAAAAACCCAACATAGACTCTTTAAAACGAAGGGACTGAATACGAAACAGTTTAATGATTCTGTCGACCGGCAGCTTAATTGCAGGTCTCCTGTGGAGTTTTAAATCATTAGGAATGCTTTAAGGCAACCGGCTCCCTGCTTGGATTGCATCATGTGTGGCCGGCTTCACACCATTTCACTTTTCCACTGCTTTCCTGCAGAGTAATCTCCAATTTGTCCTGGAAAAATATCTAAATAACATTCCAAATAGGTGTAAAATCACTTATCCTGTGATGTGCATACAGGGGAACAACGACCACCGGATCAGAGACCACAGAAAACCCCTCGTTTATCCTGAATAAATCCAACGGAGTATAATTTACAGTGTATTATTCTGCTTTTGTCACAGGATGAAAACTCTAAGCTAACGTTCACGATTACACAAATCCAGTTCCGTACAGAGCTGCAGGAAATAAAAAAATAAAGACTGATTGTCATAAATATGCATCAAATTCAACTTGTGTTTCATCGCTGAGGCAGACCACAGAGATTTGAGATGCTAATGCGTCCAGCAGCATTTCCGTGCTGATAAAAATCCATCTGTGGGTCTGGGACCCTCACCTGCCACGACTACAGAATCATCTCCATGTAAAACCTGAGGACACGAGCAGAAGCTACTGTGATCACCAGCTTCCTCTGAAGAACACAGAAAGAAAAGAAAAGTTGCGATTAGTGGCTCAAAACAACCACCCAGCCTGCTGCAACTTCCTCTGCAGCCTGTGAACATCCTGTAAAGGGTTGTGCTTCACGTCTGACGCCAACATAACCGTCTATTTCATCTATGTGACCCAAGCAGCTTTAAAATTATGGAATCACATAAGCAGCAGCTACAAACTTCACCTTTCATTGACTAAATGCTGTAATTCAGAGGACCAACGCCAAGTATGGATGGAGAATATTTAAAGCCTGCAGCTAAATAAATAAATGTGACTCACTGTCAGTGAGGAGACAAATAGAATAGATCCAGTGTTGCTGAAGGGCAGCAAATATCTGGATCAGAATGAGATTTAAATTTGATTTTAGAGTCACAAACTTTCTTCCTCTTCACATAAGAACTAAACCACGTCAGCGTTTGGGACAACATAAAAGCTCGTTACCTCCATCACATATTTAAATGTCAACCTTTTGTTAGAAAGAAGAAAATAAAAGCTTTACTCTTCAAATATAGATTTATTCTATAAGCCTTCATACAAACATGATTTTGTTAAATTCCCCCCAAAATAAAACTGGTGAGTCATTAAAGGTCCAGAGGTCGTGTGTGTGTGTGTGTGTGTGTGTGTGTGTGTGTGTGTGTGTGTGTGTGTGTGTGTGTGTTTAGGGGGGGGGGGGGCACTTTCTCAACACTTTCAGGTAAAAACACAAGGAACTGGTTTTTATTCATGTGATTGTTCTCCATCCTAACCCTGCAGGTGCAGCTCTGGTCGTTGGGTTGATCCAGGAGGAGAAGAGGAGATCTGTTACTTCCATGAAGGTTTCAGTCTGAACCCTATCAGCCCCCGAGTAAAACTTCCTCCACCTTTTAAACATAAACACCGTCTGGCACGTCCGCGCGCGCGTGTTGGCACATCCTCTGATCCTCAGAGATCCTCCTGGAGGTGAACGCTCCTCCACCTTCTCATCCGTCTCTAGATCTGATTGAATGATCCTCTCTGACTTTATGTGGCGTTTAAATGGTTGGCCAACTCCCGCATCACAGCCTCCTTCCCGATCTGGTCGTTCCTCCTCTTCTCCATCACCACGTCCTCCAGACACTGGAACTCCAGGACGTGGCTCTTCTTGTCGGAGAAGAGGAGTTTTAACCGGTACGGCTGCTTCCCGATCCGGATCTCTCCTCCGATTTTAAACTCCCGTCGGCCGAAGCGGCACCAAGCTGCGAAGCACTCGGAGTTCCTCCAGCACAGCTCCCGGTCCACCGCGCCGACGTGGTCCAGGGCGTTACGCACGGTCACCTCCGGCGGCAGCGCCCGGTACCGGTACAGCTCGTTCACTATCCTGCCCCTTTTGCCCTGACTCACGTCGGTCAGAAAGTTGTTCTTGATCTCAGCTCGGTGCAAATGAACCACCTGGAAGTCCCCCACGTAGACGGCCCAGGTCGGGTACTGTCCGGTGGCGACAAACTCCAGCAGGTCTCCCGGTCTGCACTTGGCCAGGAGAGCCTCCGGGCTCTGCGTCTGCGCCGCGGCTCTGGCGCTCCTCTCGTAGACGCACTCGTCCCGGTAGTAGATGGCGCACTCCAGCTCGTCCTTCAGGTCAAAGGGCTTCTCCTCGTGGCTCGTGGGCTGGTTGCTGGAGGAGAACTGGTCCAGATTCTCGTCCTGATCGTCGTCATCGTCGTTGGAGAAGATGTAGGAGACGCCGATGCGCTGCGCGCTGTCGCCGTCCGGGTCGAAGGCGTTCGGGTCCGCCGTGGGCACCTCCGCGTAATTGGCGTGCGTGAGTTTGTCCACTTGGTTCCCCATCAGGGATGGAAGCGGGGTTCAAGTCAAACACACAACCAGGATCCACCTGTTCACCCGGAGGAGGCGGAAGGAGGCGCGGAGAGTTGATCCCTAAATCCACTGGAACCAATAATCCATGTCCGGTTCTCCAGACGATCACCAGCTGACTGGGACGACCTGACAGGAAACACACAGCTGTCAGGACGGAGGACGGTCAGATCTAACGCTCCCAACAACAGGTGTGACCTGACTCACCTGTTGGCTCACATTTTCAGCTTCACTCACCGAAACATGACTGCAGCTCCCTTTTTAAGCTCCCAGTGCTCACTATCAGCCCTCCTGCTGCTGTTTTAACACCTTTTATTAGATCTTTAATAAACTCACCAGAAGGGAAACACTTACTTGGCCTCTCAGCTCCAGCAGGTTCCTCTTCCTCCTCTGTCATTAATGAAGCTCCTTCCTGTCTGCTGCCTGGTTTACTCTTAAACACGCTGTTGTGTGCAGCTCTGTTTGTTGCAGCGAAACTCGCTCAGAATCCGACTGATGCTGCTGCTGGGAGGTGTTTTCATTTAAAGAGACAGTGTCCCTCATTTCAGACAACAGTAGGAATGCATGTCACCTCAGATCCCTCGTTTTTATCATTATTTGACTTTAAACCAGGTTAAATTAGCTGAAGATCTGCTGGTTAAATGTGCAGGAAATACATAATTTTCACTACTTACTAAAAACTCATTTGCAACAGAAATAAGAGATGTGAAGGTTATTTTTCCTGAAACATCTTTTTAAAATGATTAATTTTTAAATGCATGTTAATTATAGATCTTAGATGAATCAGAATCTGCCTAAATTGATAGATTAGAGGTCACAAAAATCTGAAACGGTATCGGCCCGCAAACCCAGAATCGGTGCATCTCTGGTTTATGCAGAATAAAAGTGCATAAATGTTCCGAGACTGGACTCTGCAGCAGCTCGTGTTTGATTTGATCATCTGCAGAGGGTTCTGCTCCTCTCAGTGAGACTATGATGAAACAGGCTGGTAAAAACGCTGCTTTCTGTTTGAAAGGATGTTTAAAACGTCAAAACGAGGATTTGAGAAGATTTTTGCTTTTGATTTGTGCCGACTTTGATCAAACGGGAATTTCAGCATTCCTGAATTTTCATAGTGAGGTTTTATTTGTTGAACCATTTTTGTTACTTCCTGTTCAGAGACGGTGTGAGCTCCCCACTTCCTCAACTGCTCTAAAAACAAGGTAGCAGGTCACGACTTTGATTTTCTTGTCACGAGTTTGTGAACTTTGCTACAGCAGAAGAAAAAACTCGATGGGACTGAAATTCTGAAAAGACAGTCGGATTTGGTCCCACTCCCTCTAGCTCCAGCCCTGCCAGGACTCCTGTGCCAAGATGCGAGTTTGTTCGCTTCCTGACAGCCAAAGGTAAATCCTCCTCAGAAACGCACGTTTACAGCCTCTCAGGCACCCGTCACAGCCTGGAGCTTTGGAAGAGATGAATTTCTGCTCAAATGTAACAGGAAATAGATTTGATCACAGCATCCCTGTTCAGTTATTCTTTGCATCCTTCTAACATTTTGGAAAGACTTTTAGTTTCCTGAAACTTTACACACATACAGATTCAGTAGGAGAAATCAGAGGAGCATGAATCTAACTTAGAGCAGTTACCACCAGGTCATTTCATCATCATGTTCCTGTGACAAAAGGACAATTAAGAGATTATTGAGAAACTCCTGATCTGAGGATATTAAAGGATTATTTTCATGTAAACGCAGCCTTTGTTTGTTTCTCTGGAACAATTAGCCTTTCACGGGTGAACCAGGAGGAGTTAACCATGCAAGAACATTCCGCACAAAGGTTAAAGAGGGTTCCTTTATGGTTTAATCACAACCTGGTTTGGATTCACGGAGGTTTAACACATCTTAGAATAAAAAGCATCATGATGTGTCAGAGTTTTCATTAATAAATTATGATGCTGCTTCTTACTAAATAATCATTTGACACTGATGCAGTAAAAATGCTGCCCTCTAGTGGTTCAGCTAAGTCACGTCACCTACAGAAAAACAGAATCTGGTTTATTTCATTTAGCAAAACCTTTATTAACATGAAACCAACAGAACATGAAAAACGAGCGTTTTTACCCCGATGGGTGAGACACAAACTGTATAAAGACAAAAACAGCTGTAAGATCAGTAAATGACTTCATAACAGAGTCGTATAAATAAGAAGGAAATCCTCAAAGTGAGATTTCGTTCTAACGGATGTGTTAACAAAAACTAAAGAGCCTACGTTTTATTGCTTTCTCTTGTAGCTCTGGATCTTTCTCCTCAGTACCTGGTCCTGAATGAGGTCGGACTCTCTCACGTCTGCGTTGGCACAGCCCACGACAGGACAGCTGCAGGACAGAGGGACAACGTGATCGCCAAGCTTCATAGCTTTAAACGCTTTGGTCTCAGCAGAACCCGGTTCAGAGCTGTTCTCTACGGTACTACCGGTTATATCTACAGGAGCCCTCGAATATAAAAGCACAGCTAGGATTTAGGAAGAAGTGGGATTTCATCTGCGTTCCTTGAGGACCAGTCACGTTTACAGTAGGGATGTTCCGATCACATTTTTTTGCTCCCGATCTGAGTCTGAGTGATTTGATTTTGAGTATCTGCCGATACCGAGTCCCGATCCAATACTTTAAAATAAGAAGAAAAGAGGGAAAACGCATCCATGTTTTCCTTTATTTTTTTTATTGCTTATCATGCAGCTCTCTTTTCCAGCATGTTGAATGCCCAGTGTGCACACATTACAAGCGGCTGTTACACTGCCTTCGCTGTCCGGTTTAAAATACAGATATCTAAGTTAGCTCTGCGTTAGCCTACTAGCTAACAGCTGCATGTTATGGTGTCTGAATCCCCGCCTGCCGTAAATTGTGGGACGCAATGATGTTTTCTTCCCAGAAACAAAGAATATTGATGTAGAGGAACTTGTTAAGATCTCAGGATGAAATTAAAAAAGTCATATTTGTTGTTTTATAAGGTTAAAAACGATATTTTTCACCCGATCCCGATTTTTTGAAAATCACGGGATCGGGCCCGATTTCCAATCACGTGATCGGAGCATCCCTAGTTTACAGCATGGTGCTGGTCCTGCAGAACTTTAAAAACCTGACCCAACTTTCTAATCTTTCTTACCGGCATTTCTTTTTCTGGCTGTTTTTCTTTTTGATCAGGCCCAGGATGGCGTCCTCGTCATAGTGGTGGTTACACTTCTTATTCTTGACAGGGTTCACCATTTCCACCTTGAACACAGATTAATGTGGTACGTGTTTAGTGTCAAGCAAGTTTGTGGGACACAGAACTGTAGTTAGCTGCTAAACATGGTCAGAAATGAGAATAGTGAACTGTTTGGGACAGAAGATTCCAGAGGAAAAGGGATCCTCCCATCACTGCTCTGGAGTAAACTACCTGTGTGAGTGGGCATGTGAAGTTCACTTGGCTCTGTGTGACAGCAATGTCCTCGTCAAGCTCCTCCACACTCTCTGCTGACTCCTGGTTGGCTGAAAACACAACAAAGATACAGATGTTGCTCCCAGATGTGGGCTGCCACTGACTGGTTGTAATAAAAACAGAAATTATCCAACACTAAAGATCAGAAATCATTTTCTGATCTGTTCCATCCAGTCGGCTCAGTAGAACTGATTTGTTTATATGAAACATAATTGAAACTTCTTGTAACATACGGTTTCAGTGACTGGGTGGATGGTTCCCACGGTAACAAAAGGATTAAAGTACAGTTAACTTTAAATTTAACACCTTTGTAGATTCTTGAGGTTTGGATACTAATGCATTAATTTGTTGTGACACATTTGTGGTTTTTAAATTATTTCTGTCCAAAAACATGTTTATTTTTAAATCTAAACTACATTAAATATGATTACATTCTGGCATCCATGAGCACTTGCATGGCGGTCGACTTATTTTCTGTCCTTTAAGACAGTTTGATGGGTTATTTTTTATTAGTAAAGCACTTCTGATTTAGTCTGGACATCAGACATCCACACAGATTCAATACTTTTGCCTGAACACATAAAACTTTTGATCTGTGATAATAATCAAGAATAAAAATGAGTGAAATAACTGTGGTTTTTAACAGATTTCATCTTAAACACTAAATGTTGGGAGTAGGAGATGTTTCTGTATATCCAGCTGAATTAAGAGAGATATGTTAAAACTCTTTGATGTGTGGAGCAGAAATATGTACAGATGAATTATAAATGTTTGGCACTATTCATTAAACGATATCCCAAAAAGTGAATATATCCTTTAGTTTTGGGCATTGCTTTATTCCTAATGTGTTTTCCCAAACATTAGAAGGTTTTTACATCTTATTAACACCTGTTTGCTCATAACCACCTCTGAACGTGGTCCAGAAGTCTAATGATTCCAGGTATTTAAACAGTGATGTCATTCCACTTGCCTCACCTTGATTCACTGTGCTCTTGATGCTCTCCTTGAAGGCTATCACCTTTGGGTGCTTGTGTAGTTCAGCATCAGAGAGTCGAGCCATTCTCTCTGAGAACTGCTGTTTCACTTTGGCAGACAGGTCGAACATGGAGTCTGGCTGCTGAGCACCAGCCTACAGAGAAACAGACACGTTAATGTCAGGACCTTCCCTCAATAATAACTTCTTAACTTCTTTTTCTTTCAGCTTCTCCCTTCAGAAGTCTCCACAGCCAATCATCTGTCTCCATTTAGACCTGTCTTCTGCATCCTCTACCCTCACACCAACTAACTTCATGTCCTCATATAAATCTCCTTTTTGGTCTTCCTCTCAGCCTTCTGCCTAGTGACCCTAACCTCAGCATCCTTCTACCTACGTATCACTGTCTCTCCTCTGGACATGTTCAAACCATCTAACTAACATGAGCTGTCCCTCTAATGAGGGAATGCGGTTAGACTGTCTTCATCATACCTGAGAAACAGGTGTTCAACACACACAGCATCTACCTCGGTAACTTGCTCCACAATGTCAACAAAGTTGTTTATCTCTCTGTCCATCCTGGCACACTCCAGCATCGTGGCCTCCATCTCTTTGATGGCACGATTCATCTCTTCGTCTTTGACAAAAATACACGTGACAAAGATTAAGTTACCATGACAACCATTCATTAGACTGCATGTAAACTCTGATAGAAAAGTTAGTAACCTGTTTTCGGTGTGTACCTTTAAGCAGTACTTATTTGATTAATGCAGATAGTAGTAGTTTAACTAAAGTATGTAGCTTGTAAGCTAACCGTGTTTACATTTATGGTTCGTGTGGACATTATTTACCCCGAGTTTCGGCCAGGTCCATAGCGACATCCGTCACGATGTCCATTCCTGTTCCGAGTTCCGCCTGACATGATTTTAAGCTTGACAAGGTTCCACGAACAGAGCTCACAGACATTCTGCGACCACTAATTCAGTTTCAGTTACACTCAGTAATTAACTCACGCGCCGTACCTAATGACGTGAAAAGCTACATTCCTACTTCCGCTCGGGCCAACGGGAGCCTAGTCTCCTCCCCTTCCGGTCGGCTCATTAGTCGCCGGAAGCCACAGACATACATATGTAGACGCCCCGTGAACTGGCGCGGCCGCCATCTTGGATGGGTCTCCATTTACCCCAGTGCATTCATTTCTACTGAGGAAGGTGTTTACCCAACTAAAAAACACACTTTATCAAGCCTTTTCACAAAATTAGACGCATGGTATGGCATGATAATTAAGATATGAATATAATTAAAGAATCCAAATTGGGTTCGAATGAAGGCAACTGGACTTCTTTGGTTTCTTGAAGACGTTTAGCTTCTCATCAGTAGCCTGGCAAGCCATCCTATATATGTGAATAAACTCTGCAAAGCAAGAATTTGGTCTAGTTCACTAGCCTATCTCATCAGAGGAGCTTTGTGAATCCTGTCTGGAATGTGGGAGAGTCTATAAACTGTAGCTGTCTATTGTTGCTTAACGAGCAGAAACTGCCTGTGAAAACCCCTCCTCCCTACCCCCTGATGAGTCATTAGCATCTTCAGCGTGTGGGAGTCATGTTGATTAGATGCAGGAGGGTGTGAACTAGACTGAAACTGTTTTGGAATTTGGTTCAAAGCTGCATTGTAGGTGCTGGAAAGTTAAAACCTGAGACCTCCTCCTCTATTTAATGATGGTTTCTCCATCTTGACATATATAGCTTTCTTAACTCCTCTCTCAAACCATCTATCTTCTCTGTCCAAAATGTGTACTTTGTCATCTTCAAAAGTGTGTCCCTTGTCCTTCAGGTGTAGGTGGACTGCAGAGTCTTGACCTGAAGACCAGCAACACATCCAAAAAAATCCAGTGCCTCGTCCAGATAATATGTCTTGGTGACCGGGAAGAGGTCCTCGGACATAGATGTGAAGTAGTCCAGCCACCATAGTTTCTCCTCAGCAGGGAGGGCGCAGAAAGGACAGGAGGCCTGAGGCGCGAGAGTGAGGCCTGCATGCTTGGGTCCCAGGCCGACGTCGCACTTGGCGTGGAGGTCGCCGGATATGATGTACGCCGTCTGACAGGATGGGCACAGCCAGACAGTTTTGCTGAACATAGTGAGTCTTATTAAAGTTGTTTGTAGCTCTAGACAAGGTTGCATGAAGAAAAATTGGAAGTTGAACAATGATCCTCATTCTCTTTTATACAGGACCAAGGAATTCCCAATAGGCAGGCGTAGACTAAAAGCTCTTCAGAAATAGCCCAATCAGCATTGGCCCAATAGGGCGAAGCCCATACAAAATAGAACCTAAAATAACTTTTGCTGCTGTTTGAAAATAAGCGCTTTCATAGCATCAAAATGTTTAAAATTCAGACATCATATGTGAAATCCATTGCACATAGCTTTTATAGCCCCATTGACTTGCATTCTTTTTTTCTTATTTCTGGAGACCCATGGTCCTAAGGTAGATGGGCGTGACTTAGGCTCCCTATATAGCTAATGTTGAGTAGCTACATTTCAAATTCATATTTCAGAAAGACTAAGCCGACGATGTGAAGCGAAAAAACAATCTAAGGGTGGCTTAAAAACCGACACAAAGGCAGCAAAGTTTTAACTTCCAGGCAAGAAGTTTCGGAGTAAAAGTCTCAATAAAAATGAACAGCAGGTTGAAGAATTTTTATATTTATTGACAAATTTAAGTATTGGCACAGATAATTTGTACATAAAAGGCAATTCATTGACAAATCAATTATAAGTGCAAAAATGTTAATAGACTAAACAATGAAATGTGAGGTGATATTTTCACACCCAGGCCTGTTGGTGAAAATAAAGGCCTTATTATTATGCTTGTATTTATCCAACTATTACACTTTAGGATGCTGCTGTAAAAAGATCCATAGGCTCAGCATCTGAGAAGTGACTGAAAAGTGCTGGTACCAATAATAACAATAAAAACATTGATCCTTACTGGAACACTTGAATAGACAGTTTGTTAATGTTATTAGTAATGCAGGTGTGCTTTCGTCACTTAAACAATGGCGAGATGTCTGCATGGCAGCAAAAGCAGAAATGCATCATCCACATCTTCACAGTATTGTCCTGAACTCATCAAAGATTAAACTGGGCACGTGAGCTTCAACCACCTTCAGATTACAGAAGAAAAGAAACATGTTAATATCTCACGAACACAAAAATCACTGAGAATGCATCAATGCACAAGCTAAACACATTAGCTACATAAACTTTGCAAATGGTCAATTTCCAGAAATATTTAAAACGTATATGCTAGTGTGTTTTACCTTCCCATCACGTTTTCAGGAGTACTAGAAGAATAAATGTTGCCTTGGCTTACCTTCCGTGAGAGTTTTGTGTACTTTACGTAATCTTCAAGAAACATCAGCGCTCCCACCACATCGGAAGGCATGTCAGGAATTTTCTGGCTGGATTGGAAATGAGCAAAAACTCAAATTCATGAAGCTGAAACTATATCCAACAACTACTGCAGAGGACAGCTTTGTTGCGTTACCTTGTGCACTGCTCCATGATAGAGCGGATGAACTGACCGATTAGAGCCAGGAACTGTTTTGTATATCTGGAATGGAACTGCTTGAGCAGGGTGAGCATGCCGAGCACAAGTGGAAGCCAGTCCACTGGGTCTGTGGCTTTCCTGCAGGTCATTCCTGTAAAAGAAGAAAGAAAGAAAAAGCGATAGCAGGAAATCTGGTGGAGAATCTACTACTTAAAAATGCAAGCAGATTAAAATTATATATTCATACCTTGGTTTTTGCTGTACTGAAGTTTAGGCAACTGAGCAATAACAAACAGGAAGTTGATGATGGGGAAGTACGGGAGACGCTTTGTTGTGATGTAGATCTGAATGAGGCATCAACAGAGAAACTTGTTTTTATTTTTCATTTTTAATCCTAAAAGC
The DNA here is from genome assembly GCA_006937985.1 of Aphyosemion australe. Classification (NCBI taxonomy): domain Eukaryota; kingdom Metazoa; phylum Chordata; class Actinopteri; order Cyprinodontiformes; family Nothobranchiidae; genus Aphyosemion; species Aphyosemion australe. The sequence continues at coordinate 3,590,323 of SSNS01000010.1, read as the reverse complement.
CTTACAGGTTAAGTAATGCATGTAGTTTACTCACCTTGTTGAGTGGGTTGTGGATGCCAGCGGCCTCCAGGTAGGCGGTGATCTCGTACAGTAGAGTGTTGTCCTCTTTGGGGTACGGAAGTGTCGGGTCCTGGTAGTGAGCTTCAATGTCGGCTAGGAGAGACCTGACAAGAACAGAGCAAATAAAAAAGGGAGGATTTAATGTAGACAAAGGCAAGAGTTAACCTAATAAATCTCAATTTATAATAATCTGTCAGAACATGGTTAGGATTAAAACAGCAACATTCCCTACTTCTACCAACAACACAACATTATCTTGTTATAGAAAAGATTAAAACAGAAACATAAACAGACTTGTTGAGGTTTTCCAGGGCAGCACCCAGATGTTTGGAGTCAAACTTGCAGGAGAAGTTTAACTCGTTGGCAATCTGCTGTCTGAGAATCTGCATCTGACCAACCTGCAACAAGCAGACACGTCACTGTATCTTCACGGTTTTGTGTCTTTAGGTTAAAAACAAGGAAACAGTTGGGTATGTATGTTTGGACTGATACCTTCATGATGGATTCCAGATAAGAACCCCAGATCTTCTGAGACTTGGCAACAGCACTTGTGTACACTTTGCTGGAATTAGCTATAGCAACATAACAAAACGTCATCAAACTTTGCATACGTTATAAGTAAAACCCGTCGGGTTGTAGATCGTTGTTGTACCTACCCACAATGCCTGGGACAGGGTTAACAGCAGCCACCATTGTTTTAAAGACATCCACAGCAGCTTTGTCTCTCAGGATGGTCTTCTGAAGCATCGTCAGGAAGTTCTGACGACACATGCAAATTATATTTTATTAACTATAACAGGTGCTGTTATAATCAAATCATAACAAGGTCTCAGGATATTATTCTATCCCAAAACAGGAACGTTTTAGCACTAATCACCTGAAGCTCCTTGACGATCATAAAGCAGAGGAGCCGGTCCAGTCCGTTCAGACCGAAGGTACCTAAAGTGTTCTGGATCTCAGAGAACAGCCTGTTATTGGTCACCTCCTGGTGGCTCTTCAAGTCGTACCAGGTGTTCATCTGGTCCATGTAGCATGTCACCCTGTGGAGGAAACCTGTCAATCACCCTGGTTTTGATGATGCTAACATCTGTAACCCATCTTCTGATCCTGTTACGTACTTTGGATCCGTGATTCTTAAGATTTCTCTGCAGAGACGACCGATGAAGGTGGCAGACTCGTCCACGGAGGCAAACTTTGGAATGGGTATGTGAGTGGACTGGTGCACACTCTGCCAGTCCTGGATCTGCAAAGAAATAAAACAACAACTCTTATTACAGACCAGTAACCCCAGTACCAGAGGGCTTCATGTGGATTACACGAGTAATCTGCTGTAATGGAGTATTTGGAGCTGACCTTTGTCCTGAGGAAACTGTTGCACTCCTGCTCCACATTGTAGTTGATGATGCGAGACACTTCCTCCTGCCAGATTTTAAGGCCATAAATGCTGACGTAGTCCTGGATGTACTCGAACGACCTGTAGAAGCCGTCCATGGTCGCGGCCATCTCCTTCAACTTGGGCATGAGTTCACTGGGCTGAGAAAGTACTCATGTTTATTTATTTTCCACTTTTATTTCTGATTCTTTGAGACCAAAAGGATACAAAGACCATTTTGTAACTATTTCATGCACAACAGGGAGTCAGTAATTGGAGGCAGAGAAAGATCCTTTCATCAATCGCTGTAATCGGATTTTATGTGCACCAAATATTAAATTCTAGATGAAAAAGGCTGTGAAATGCTAAAAACACGCTGGTGTCAGTGGAAAATGGATCGGATGTCTCACCTTAGCCTTGGGGTTGAAGATTAAGCCTCTGTGTAAAGCATAAGCCACTCTCTTTACCAGCTCCTTCCTGATGCCATCCTCCAGAAGCTGCTTAGGATCCACCTTAAAACAAACCCCAGCATGGTCATGAAGCCAACTGCAGTTTGCAGACCGAGTAAAAACAGGAATACATCTATAGTACAACTGGGGAAATTTACTTTAATGATCCCAACTAGAGTTGTCTTCATCATCAAGATGCCCTCAGTGAAAATAGAGATGTCATGAGTGAGTTTTGCCACCTAGGATCAGAAGGAGAAGAGGGATGTTCAGGTGCACCAAGGCAGGTAAAATCTCTTCACTGTGAGCTAACGAAGGCTAATATTCAGCAAACAATTATAACAGACACCCTCAAGCATTAACGGCCGTTTTGTTTGCAAGGTTACGTTTTGAAATCGGCGACAACCAGATTTCATATTAAGCTTTTTTCTAAATTTTCCTTTCAAGATGAAAAATGTGACCTCCGAGGTTCAGATTCTAATTAAAGTGAGCCTGCTGGCACAATCTGCTTCCACACAAAGCCTTTCAGTCTAATTTGTGTTTGACATCAAATGCTGTGGGTTAGATTGAAAAACGTTGTGAAATGCCAGTGAGCCTGCTTGCCTCTGACTCCCATCCAGTGGATGAGTCAACATGAAGCATCGTGAGCCTCTTGTCGATGTTTTTATGTTACACTGGATCAAAAGACCTTTCTTAAATCACTCTGTTAAAACGGAGAGAGCAGAAACAAGTGTTTACTTCATAGCGAGCCACCAGCTGGGAGTAGTCCTTTAACTTGTCCTTATCCAGCCGCGTGGGAACCTCCATGATGTCATGGATCTGAAGTTTGATGATTTTAGCCAGAGAGGTGAACATGCTCTCTGGGATAATCTGAAGCACCTACGAGCAAGAAAAATAAAGTTTGCCAAGAATGAACATTATTCCAAAAAGGTTTTTAAGGCAGAATAATCATCATTAGTCATAAAAAGCACACAGAGAGTTTCAGTACATCTACTTAGAAACATTAATCCTCATTAAAGCTGCACTACGGATGCTGAATAATAAAATACAACACGCAGAGCTCGTTTGTTAAAGAAATGGATTCTCAAAAACAGCCAACAGTCCCACAGCACCTTTCTGACATAGGCCACCAGCTCTCCAGAGTAAAACTGTGAAACACTCAGCAGGTCGTCGCTGTTGGCCTGGTTGATGCGCAGCAACGGGAGATCCAAGGCAGACGCCAGCTGCTCGCACAAACACACCCACAAAATAATCATCAACTTCCACAGACGTAGACACGTGTAACGTCCGCTGTTGGAGACGTGACACAAACGGTCATCACCTTCAGGAAAGTAGCTCTCAGCTTGATGACCATGGACGGGCTGACTCTGATGCTCTCCTGCATGATGGAGGTAAAGCTGCAGAACAGCACAGGAAGAAGACTCGTGAAATCTTCTTTAAAGTTACTAACATCAGTATTCACCGCTACATCAATACAAGCTTTGTGAATATTTCCTATAGATTCGTTCATCAGAACTCGATTACCTGTCAATGATCTGCCACGCGTAGGACAGATCTCCAACTATCTGCATGGTGATCAGGACCTCCTCCTTGATGTTGATGGTGCGGATCATCTGGTGCAGGAACTTTCTGGTATCGGCCAAAAACTGACACACCTGCAGGTTCGACTCCAGCTGGTGAAACTCCTGCACCTGAAGACAAAATGAGGACAATATTTGAGAACAAAAATGTCTCTCAAAGTTCTTTTTAAGGTGCTGCTCGTTCACTTCTTCACACTGATTTTGTCCTTTAATAAATGAAATTATTTTAAAACTATAAACGGCATTAATGGTGCGTTCCAGTTGTCCTCGGAACTCGTTTTTCCGAGATAAGTTAACCGGAAATGACGCAAGAAATTCGGAATTTCAGAGGACCCCGAGATCACATTTTAAAGATGGCCGCGCCCAGTGCTACCATAGTTGTTGTCGTCTTTATTTTTTTCAACATTTATATGCTCTGCTTTCTTTCTTTTTGCCATCTAACAGCAGTGAGTTGTTGTTTATTCTTGTCATCAATAGTTACGTTGCTGAAAACGTCAGGATTGCCGTTGAAATTGACCGGTGTTTATGGTTTTGTAACTGTTCCTGGTGTTTACATTTTGACGTTCGATTTTTTAAATGTTTTTTTTCTGGTTATATGTGGGTTTTCCGAGTTGGAATCTGGAATGCAAAACGAGCTCGTTACGTCATTTCCTGGTCGGAAATTCCGAGTTCCGAGGACAACTGGAATGCACCATTACTCAGGTCATCTTTGTCTGATTTTTAAATGCGTTTCCTGATCTGAAACATTTAAATAACAAAAAAAAAAAACACTTTTTACAGCGCTAAAGGCAAAAGCTAGTGACCATTATTTGTGTTTATGCTGGGATGTTCCTGTAATTACAGCAGGACTACTTTTAAGCAGAGTTCTGAAGCCTAGTTCCCATCACCTAATCCCTCTAAACGATGCAAGCTAAAGCTACAAAGCTAAAGCTATTATTTCTAATTAATCTAATCTAGATCTGTGGAGCTGCAGGGAAATAAAATCATAGTCCAACCTCAACAAGAGCCTGTATCAGCTGCACCGTCTTCCTCCCAGCGGCTGTGGAGTCCTCATAATTCAAAGACTCGATCTGCTTTGAGATTTCCCGGAACCACGCCTGTAGGTTTTCTGTCAAAGAATAAAAGAGGTGATAAAGTACCAATTTCCACTCGTATATAAAGGCTGATATGAATTAAAACAGCTTCTCGATGCGCTTGTGATGCTCTTACATGTTTGTGCTTCAACGCTAAACAAAGATCTGCTTTTTTAGTTGTGGGTCAACTTCTTTTATTTCACCCAGGAGACGAGAGGAGCTCACCGTTTTTCTCTACCCGGGTAAGAGGTTTGACGCCAGAGAAGACTTCGGCCAGCTCGGTCATCCTCTCAGATCCTTCTTTCTTGTAGCTCTCCCACTTGAGCTGCTTCTCTGACAGCATCTGCTTGAACATCTGGCGGCGGGACAGCACAGGTGCTTAGCCGGTGTAGAAGGATTACTCAGATGAGACACGTAATTAGAAGATTTTGTGCCATCTCCTGATAAACTGACTACCCAGATGCTACCTCACTGTGAGCTAATGAGCAACAGATACATCTAACAAGGAATAAAGTCTGATGAATCACTTCAAAAATGACGGAAGAATGCATTTTTCAAAATTCGCTCCAAGTTAAAAGTAGAACTTCTTGTTTTTCCCAGATTTAGAGGAAAGATCTCACCTCTTTGAGCATGAACTCAAACTGAGCCGTGTCCAGCAGCAGCTGGAACAGGATCTTTGGTTTGTACTTGGAGTCGCTGAGCACTTGATCCTTGATCTGACGCAGGCGCTTGTTGTTTAGGTCGTAGGCTAAAAGATGAGACGTGCAAGAGCAGATCGACTATTTCGTACCTTTATTTAGTTTTGAAATATTCAGAAGTTTTCACAAAACACGAGCCCTTTGTAAATGTTCCCACCTGACTCTGCCGAGTGCAGCATAAGCCAGCGGATGGCCACGTTGCAGTCCCTCAGACGGTTGAGTAGTTTGGGAATGTTGTCCAGGATGAGCTCCTCCCTGAGGAAACCTTCCTTCAGCAGCTGCTGCACCTGAGGCCTCTGGCTCTCCAAACTGGCAGCGTAGCGAGTGGCCTGCACACAGGAACGGTGGTGAAAACGCTGCGTGACTAAAAATTATTCATGACTTCACTCCCAGCGGTGGCGATTAGGAAAACTGCCAATGGCTACAGGTGACAAAACAAAGGACAGTTCAGCTGATTTCTTATGTCTCTGGCACTCTGCAGCTTCCCGCTGCCACCATCAATACCTCCACTCATACATCTCTAATACTTGGATAACGAGCTGATCAAGTTTAGAAAAGACTTTCTAAAGTCACTGATTTGATTAACACCCTTGAATTTACATTTGGTACAGTCCCAAATGCTGTCTCTGCACACATTAGCCCTGCTACACCTTTGCACTAACACACAGAGGACTCGGTGACATTGAAACTAATACATTTTCCATACCTGCTCTTTAATATTAGCAGAGTCCAGGGTGTAGTTAAGAGCCGTCTTAGCGGCTTTGTACGGCTCCCAGGCCTCCACCAGGTTGACGGTGATGCCCATGTAGATACTGATAACCTGAAGGCAGACAACAGAAACTTCAATACAAACTTCCGTAGGTCACACTGAGACTAAACATCCTCTAACGTTTTACCCAGTTATCAGGGAAGTACTTGTCTACGATCTCCCTCATCTTGGCCTGTTGGGTATGCAGTATGGAGGGGCTGAAGAACAGGCACACATAGAGCATAGCTGCCTGGTTAGCTAGCGCCGTGCTTCGATGCTCAGGTAGAGGGTAGGCAGACACCTGAGGAAGAAGTGGACACTTGAAGAAATCTGCAGCCAAGTCATTTATTATGAACTACAAGCTTAGGAGAAAGTTAAAGTCCCAAGTCATCATCACACACTGGTGAAATTACATCTCTGCATTTGACCCATCCCTGTGGGGAGTGGTGAACTGCAGCTGTGGCTGCGCTCGGGAACTATTTGGTGGTTTAACCCATAGATATCATATATATCACTAGATGCCTTAACTGGAATTCGACAGCGGTGGCTATCTTACTAGCAGCAGACGCGCCGCTCTCAATGGTAGCAGATGGAGGGTGAGTGATAACTTACACAAAAACACTCATAACTCGATGAAATATTAACAGATTTACAAACGGTTTACATTATTACAAACCTTATAGCACATAGGCTTGATAGGACATACTTTAACATTTTTAAATTAACGGGCCAAATCCGTCATATTTTACAGCCACATCTCTGGCGTTTATAACAAATCAAACCGTTTGAAAATCGGTTGAAAATTGAGCAAGTTAGAGTTATTTGAGTAGTACATGCACCATTGACACCAATGTTATGAAAGGGGGCAGCTGTCGCTAGTAAGATGGCCGCCGTGTAAGGACGTTCGTCCAATTGACAAACAGCGCGGGTAAGGCATCCAGTGATATATGATATCTATGGTTTAGCCCCCAATCCAACCCCTTAATGCTGAGTGACAAGCGAGAAGGCATTGGGCTCCATTTTTTCAAAGTCTTTGGTATGACCCGACCGGGATTCGAACCCCGACCTCCCACTCCCGGGGCGGGCACTCATACCACTAGGCCACCGGAGCTGGTTTGCTCCATAAAATGCATCTCACCTGGTTGTAGATGTCATCGGAGCGCAGCCTCCCGATGACCATGCTGATGAAAGTGGCGCTTATGGGAACCCTCTGGAAGTAGCTGTCTGGGTAGTTGGCTGGTCGTTTGGCTCCAGGCTGGCTGGAAAAACCAGTGCTGCGCAGGAGTTTGCAAATGTCATCCAGGTTGGAGTCAGCCGACGAGCGGGCGGCACTGAAAAATGTCGAATAATAAATAAGAATCAGACATAGCAAACTGGTTTAGTAAACATCAATAATAAATAATTGTTTTATGAGTCTATAGCAGCAGATTTAAAACAAAATTCCAGTTTTTGGTCAAAGGGCACCATCTAGAGGTGGGAAAACACATTGCACCTTAAGCCTCTCTCTACGATCGTGATTACAGCCGAAAGCAATGCCTCTTGTTCTTGAACGTGCACCACTATCTGGCCAACAGAGCTAAAACACATTGGTTTACAAATATTATTCTCATGTTATGCTGCCTATTTATATATACACTCACTGGCCACTTTATTGGGTACACCTGTCCAATTGCTTGTTAGCACAAATGACTAATCAGCCAATCACATGGTGGCAACTCAATGCATTTTGGCATGTTGACATAGTCAAGACAATCCGCTGCAGTTCAAACCGAGCTTCAGGATGGGGAAGAAAGGTGAGTTAAGTGACTTTGAACGTGGCATGGTTGTTGGTACCAGACGGGCTGGTCTGAGTATTTCAGAAACTGCTGATCTTCTGGGATTGTCACGCACAACCATCTCTAGGGTTTACAGAGAATGGTCCGCAAAAGGGAAAACATCCAGTGAGCGGCAGTTCTGTGGGCGAAAATGCCTCGTTGATGCCAGAGGTCAGAGGAGAATGGCCAGACTGGTTGGAGCTGATAGAAAGGCAACAGTAACTCAAATAACCACTCGTCACAACCAAGGTATGCAGAAGAGCATCTCTGAACACACAACACGTGGAACCTTGAGGCAGATGGGCTACAGCAGCAGAAGACCACACCAGGTGCCACTCCTGTCAGCTAAGAACAGGAAACTGAGGCTACAATTCACACAGGCTCACCTAAATTGGACAATAGAAGATTGGAAAAATGTTGCCTGGTCTGATGAGTCTTGATTTCTGCTGTGACATTCGAATGGTAGGGTCAGAATTTGGTGTCAACAACATGAAAGCATGGATCCATCCTGCCTTGTATAAACGGTTCAGGCTGGTGGTGGTGATGTACTGGTGTGGGGGATGTTTTCTTGGCACACTTTGGGCCCCTTAGTACTGACAAAAATTGCAGTTTCCCTCTCATCCACTAGGGGTTGGCTCCAGAAAGGAGCAGGTTTTTTAGTACATAAAAACATTTTATGTTTAATAGGTCAAGTTTACAGTCATGACAACTCTGAGGAGGGGTGGAGTGAATTTGTTGTAACTCATCCGTTTGAATGTAAAGCTTCAAATTATGAATAATTAGGGGTGTCTCCTTTTGATTTACAGGAGTCCGATGAGTCATCAGCGCTAGCGGCTTGCCCCCTTGCTTGCTCCAGAGAAGGCCTCAAGCTCGACCTTACATTAAAACGGTTTCAGCCTTGAATGCAGAGAGTAGCAGAGTCGCGCAACCATGGTTTTCTGGCTAGAAATGCCCGCCAACCCCCATTAGCTTCATTTAGCGCCGGGTTAGCGCGTAGCTACATCTGCTCAGAGTTTGATGGGTGTCAATCATCTGTCCCCACTCTCACAGCTGGCATCTTGGCCATGTCACGAGTCTCGTCAATCCTGAAAAAACACAAAAATGGAGCAGAGAGCACTCTTCGCTCCATTCCGAGACTCATGACATGGCCAAGATGTCGGTGATGGGAACCGCCCACTGGGCTTCAATTCAGCTCTTCAGAAACCTACGGGTGATGGTGCTGAGGGGAAAACTCCAGATTGCTGCTTTAAACATTACTGAATTGCTGCATGTTTTAGGCTTCTTTGTGCACCTGGCGTAGACCCTAAACCCAGCCATGAGTCAGGTGAGTGACTCAGCCTCTGCTGAGAGCAAAACCACACTTTTACAGTCGACTGAGAGCTGAGAGGGCACGAGTCACCCAGAGAGTTTTGTATCTTTGAGACGGGGTGAATGAGTCATGCGCTCACCTGTATCTGTAATAGGAAACAAGCATCCGCTCTCTGACCTCTCCTTCGATTTTCTGGTCGATGACCAACAACATGACTCCGTACAGATAGAGAGCCTCACACTGGGTGGAAAAAAAAACTTTAGCCAACTTACTTTTGACATTTAAAAGTACAAATCATATTATTAATCTGCAAATCAGGGCTAAAGTGTTTACGTCAAATCATCAGACAGATATGGAGGTTAGCTTAACTTACATTTAAAAAAATAAATAAATAAATAAAGCCACAGTTCAGTTACTCACGAGTAGCTGTTTCCCATCTTCATTCAGAAGAACAGTTTCTAAGGTCTGCTGAATGTAAACTCCTTCATTTAGGTCATCTAAATATCTGGAGACAAAATAACATAACCACACATTTTAGTGTGATTGTGTTTAGTGGTGAAAGAAACAAACGTTCTCGTGGACACCAGGAAAGTTTTAAGCTCACTTATGTGGTTTGAATTTGCCCAGATTTTTATAATTTAACTTCTCTTTCTCAAACGTTCAGATTATGATTCTTAACTCATCTGCAGCCGTTCTCCATACTACAGCAAATTCAGCATGCTCAAATTAACACCGTCAGAGTTGATTTCAACACTTTTGAAGTGTCTATATGGGTCCACACCAGAAAGAGTTCATTTAACTCTTTTTGGAGAATTGGTACTTTAACTCGATTTAGTGTCAAAAATTTAACACTGGTGTCTTAACACAGCTCTCTGCAGCCAATCGGTCGCTACCAGTCCAACTTTTAGATTATAGTCTGTGAATTAACTCTGCAGGTGTTACAGCCACTGTGGGAGTTCAGAGTTAGCTTTTCAGGAGTTATTTTGTCTAAAATGACACCTACAGAGTTGATTAGGAACCATTCCTTTTTAACACTGGGGTTTCACTCTCATGTCAGTGTTACAGAGCAACTATATAACTCTTTTTAGTGTTAAATTAACTATTCTTAGTGTTAAATTGGACCAACACCCCAAAATGTACACTTTTAAATTAGCTGTGAATCAAGCCCATTTAGCTTGTCTCACTAACACCACTCGAGTGCACCAGAAACGAGAGATGGATGCCCATGAGAAAGATGAGATGAGCGAGCTCAAACTGAAAGGAGGTGAAGCCCATCCGGTCTCACCTGTTCAGATCAACTATATACTTGTGGACGCTCTCAAAGGCCAGGTAGAACCGAGACAGAATCTCAGTGTTGTTTTCTCTGAACTCTTCATCCAGGTCCTGAAGCTCCGCTTTGGCTTCCAGCTTCCCCTCGTAATACTCAGCACCCTGAAGAGGAAGCAACTTACTTTACTGCCACAGGAAGTTGACATTAGTCTGAGGCTAAATGACACAGTTTAGGCAGTACAAGTATTTCAAACCTTAAAGTAGCTGAAGTCACAGATGATGTCTCCATATTTCTGCTGGTCACTTTTGTCCTTCAGCCTAAAAACTGGAGGGATGAAATCAGAGAGACGCAGGAGCTCGGCTATAATGGCATTCCCTCTGGAAACGATCCTGAGGACGGCCTGGCCACACAGGTTATTGTCTGCCAGGAAGTCCACCATGGTGGCCAGCGAAGGAAGAGCAGGATATAAATATACCTTGAAACTCAAGATATTCCTAGAAACAGAAGAAAATGTTTATGTTTAACATGGAGTCAGCCACATGAAATTTTACTACAGTAAATCCCTTGTTCATGGGTTAGGGTTCCCATTGGAACAAGACTGTTGTTTATATGTTTAAAACAGAATAAATAATGTGCACCGTTCCATTTTTGAGCTGACCAATCAGAAGTTCTTAGACAGAAACGAACAGCTTTTCAGATGCTACGGTACAAGTATGATCCGTTTTCATCAAACAGAAATCTTACTGATGAATTCTGAGTTTGTCATCCCTAAATCGAATCTTTGTTGGGTTTTTTCATAACGGGCATAAATCCCTCTAAAGGTTGCCGTCATGCAAAAGTGGGGAAGTCAGCACTGATTCTACTGCTGGACTACTACGATCAGCACCAGTAGGTCATGCTGGTGCTGGAGGGGCCAGAGCCCACAGTGGACCTCTACAGGAAGCTCGGGCAAAGGTAAGAGGGTGGATGATGATCCACCACCACCCAGGCCTCTCTCTCCCAACTCTGACTCTAATTTTACTTTTCACTCTCAGATGATCATAAAACAACTGGTCGATGCAGCAAAACAGTTTAGAAAGCAGTAAACTAGATGTCCCTTAACCATCGCCAAAGTGCATGGGGGTCCCGCCAGACACCCCTCTTTCAGAGGGTCATCAGAGGCCACCTCGCCTGTTCTGCAGGCCTCAACTCGTCATTATTCTGCTACAGGGTCCTGAATACATCACCATGACCAGCTTCTATCTCCGCCTTTGCTTTCCAGGCCTGTTTTGAGGCTCACATGGCACACCCCTCAACCGCCCAAGGGTCTCACTCTCACCTGCTGCAATAACACATCATCACCAGTAGGGTAAAGCTAACCTGTCTCACCATGGTCTAAACCCAGCTCTCCTTCCCTATAGTGGGTGAACAATTCAACGCTTGGTGAACTCTGCTTCACAATGAGAGCCGACTTCAACGGATCAAAAAACAACTTCTATATGACTGCTTGGATGCCACGGGCCAGTTATTCCTGTGGGAACATTTCTGACTCTTCTGTCCTAAAACCTAAGATGTCAAAACCAGTTTCTATCTCAGAATCAGAATATAAAAATAGCACCAGTAGATCCAATAAGGCCTCAAAAGCCAAACTAAGGGACAGCTTCTCCCCTACAGCAACCAGGACAATAAACAAACTAAAACTGGTTTGACAGCCATTAGAGCATAAATCTCACTCATCGGTGCTATAAATGCACTACAACGTGAACACGTTTACTGCTGCTGTTGCATCAAAGCTATTCACACACCACAGCATCCTCGTTCGTTGTTTGACCCATTTTTTTATTACAGATGTTTGACACATGACTTGTAATAATAGCCTGATGAAAACTCTAAAAGGGGTAGACTAATATGTCGATCGGCTGTTATATCGGGCCGATATTTACTGTTTTTTATACATCAGCATCGCATCGGCCTATATTTGTCCTTAGTAAAACTGATTTAGTATTTATTAGTATTTTTACATTAACTAATAACATCTGCATAATAAATACTCTAAATTAACTTTATTTAGGTGTCTGACTTTAACACTGAGCAGTGCTCAAAGTTAAGATTTAACAGGTAGTTAAATTCAGAGTTAAAACACTGATTCAGCTTCAGAACTTTTGTGCATCAACTGATGTTATTAGTGACATTTTGGCATGAAAATGGTGGAAAATGTCTAGATATCGGTCGTGAAAATCAGACCAAAAAATCAGCAGAACATATCGGCCATCGGCTGACCATGTTCTCCTACATATCGGTATCGGCAATAAAAAAACCTATATCGGTCAACCTCTAATAGGTTTTATGTGTTAATTAGCATTTATTAAAGAAGAAACCGTGTAAATTAAAAGCAGCATGCAAGACAGAAAGACCACACTTATGACCATTAAATATCAGTATGCCTAATAATTTGGCCATTTCAGTTTTCATTTTTCTTGCTACAATTGAGCCAATTAATAAAATACACTGTTTCAACTTTGGAAACAATTTAAAGTGTAACAAGTTTTTTTAACATCAAACCAAGTAAACATTTTCTAAAAGTTTATAAATGAATCATAAAAAACTAAAGGCACATAGAAGGTTATTCATTAGAGCACTATGTCGTTTTATGACGAGCTGTAATTCTCACACATGATGTTAATAAACCTGCTTCTAGCATCACCACTTTCCCAAACTACATACATTTTAGTTGTTAAACATAAAAAAACAACTATAGGCGTTGTTAGTATATTAAAAACATGTTTTTAGAGTCAAAGCGTGGTTATGTCGTTATGATTTATGTGCTACTATTAACCCACAAGCTAATGTTAGCAACTAGCCTACAAGCTTTCTGCATTAACAGTGACACTGCACACGACACGCAAGTAACGTGCGCAAACGTTACGGCTAACTAGCTTTATTTTCATTTCGATGTCTGAATCATGATTATAACTTAGATTTTAAGAGTGTTTGAAAGATTACTTACCTCTTTAGAGCTCCTCTTCCCTGTTTACTTCCTCATGACCATCCACATGACTACTCTGCTCTTCTGGGTGCGTTGAATTCTTGTCATTCAAGTAACCGGAGGTGGGCGGAGACAACGCTGAAAAACGCATCATCTACTACTAATATTTTTAATAAATCTTTTTTTTTTTTTTGCTTTTCTCCGTGAATCATGTCACGAACATATAATTTATAAATCAGTCGTAACAACAAAGAGTAAATTCTATTTTTTGATCCACAAATCATCTCATATGAAAAATGATCATGAATGTGTCTCTAGGGGGCGCCAGAGATCCACTAAATCCTGATTTGTCTGTCTCATTCAGTCTTTGGTCTCATTGCTGCTTCCATCCATCACTCCGAGCTGCTTTGGGAGCAAATACCTGGCTCCACGGGGACGCAGTGATTTACAGGGATCATGCCTGAACAGAAATTAAACTAACCTACCGTCTCAGAGATAAAACCACAGGGAGGCGGATGGAAAAATCATCTGTCCTTCACAAGATAAATAGGCTGCCCACCTAAAACACAGTCGGTGTGTTGTCATCAAGGCTTCCAAAGTGAACTTTCACGTCTCAGCAAACAGCTGATTATTCATTATGGAGAAATCCAGTTTGGGGCTGAGTAGTAATTACCTTTGCACACCTACATTTAGTCAGCCTCACACTGGGTCCCGATTGGCTGCACTATGTGGTCAGCATGGATGAGTGAGTGAGCTGCCTTCAACTTCTGATTGACCTGGAGTTTTATAGCCAATAAGTCCAGCATGGTGGCAGCCAGGGCCTTCCATTAGGCAGAGGTCAACGACAGTCATGTGTTTATAGCTGTTTGTTTGACCTGTTCACTATCTATGTGACAGCCACAGTGTGATAACGGAAAATGACATGCTGCAATATACAATATTATAACTGCATGAATAAAATGTGTGCAATCTTAGCTACATTGCAAGGTACAGAAGTCTAAATCTGCTTCTTTGTAAAGAATTTTAAATACATTTGAGTGCATCATGTTCCTCCTGCAATAAAAAACATGCAAACTGATATTTTTTAATGTATATATATGCATACATATAAGAACTTAGCATAAAAAATGTTTGGTACACTATTTTGTTGCAGCAATGCTTCCTAGCAATGAACCTTGATGAGATATTAAAAAAACAGTTTTGTGTTCAATCCCATGTAAAATTGAAATATACAATTCAGTAAGAGTCAGAGCATGTTCTTGATGACTTCCCGCTATTATCACATATCCAGCTAGGTATCTGTGAAACTGACTGAGGTATCGCCATTTTTGTGTTCAATAACCTTACGGTTTGTCTCTGGTGGCCATCTTGAATGGCATTGACTCCAAAAAAAACAATCAGTCATAAATGTAAATCAAATAAAAGCTTTCTGAGTTTCCTTCAGATATGTTCAAATAATTTGCCAATACACAAATATATAGGAAATTATTTCAGCTTCAATTTAACGTCCTTTTAATCAAAGATATCATTGCCTCAGGACAATTTTACTTAAAATAATAAAACACCTGAAATATATTCAATAGATAAAAGGAAATGTGTTGAGGAAGGCTTCTCTTAACATTGTTGAGGATTATTCTGGAGGCTTGTGAAAAGACAGAGACAGGCAGATGAATGTTTAGATTCCTAGCTCGGCTCCTTATTGACCTGTCTGTCCACGCTGTGACCCTGTGGCAGCTGGATTTATGACCCGTTTACCATCACAAGGTCACACTCTCAGCATCCTCTGGGTCAGCTATGTGGGTTTCCTGGAAGCATCGTGAAAGGCTTTCCCTATTACACAGCATCTTCATTACCTTAATGGTGCTATTAAGGTTTTTCTCATGCAGTTATTTTTACTGGTCTAGCGTTGTAAAAGTGTAAAATACCGGATTGTTTGTGATGAATTATGCACACGCGAACAGAGAAGTAGTCCAAACACTCGTCATCTTAAGAGAGACCAAGTGTTTGTGCCCATTAGTGGAGCTGATAGAGCTCATTCTTATCTCTGAGTAGCAAACTGGCAGCTGTTCCATCAGTGGTACCCTGAAACTGGCTGCCAGTAATGACCCTTTCTTTATGTCTTCCTGCCTGGCTCATGAGTTAAAGCCAAACAACAGTTTGAGGGTGACTTATAGACGTATAAATCAAATATCTTATTCGGCAGCTCTAGACTGGTAATGTTTAAGGCGTGTGTATGTGTGTGTGTCTAGATGCACAAGTGCAAGGACATCACTGAACATGCTGTGTGTTTTTTGTGCAACAAGATGGATGTGCAAACATGAGAACGCGTTCAGGAGCCTGTCCCCTCCGGCTCTGTGTGGCCTTTATTAGCAGCAAGTTGACTCTATTCGGCTTGACTTGTGATTAAACCTTCTCACGGCCAGAACTTTCACACTGCTGCAATCCGTGCGAGGTGATTAAAGGCTGTTCAATTTGTAGTCCCGTCCCACTGCTACCCTCCCTCATTGATCTCCTTCGGGCCCTTGGAGGGAATGCTGCTTGCAGCATTTATGGAAGAAGACAGGATGCAGGCCCTGCCTCCCCATGTGTCCATGTCAGCAAACATTTCCCAGTCATGTATGGGATCTAAGAAGCTGCCACATCTGTGAGGTATCTAATAACGCTTGTGTAATTAACTTTGCTGTGTTCTTTTTATCATGCATTATGATTTGCCAAAGTCAATTACCTGCGTAATGAGTGGCAATCTTTGTCTTTATCATAATTGTTTCATGACTCACAGACAAATGGAATAATTAGACACGACTGATGAGTCTAGGCCAAATAATATTCAGTCTGTTTTTATGGGCTACTGATGTCTGCTCAGTCTACTGTATTATAGCCCTTTCTTCTTCGCTATGGATAAAATTGACTCCACTTGACTCCATAGGAACACACGCCTACTTTCAGTGTCTCTTAAGGCAATTGAAACATAAATCCAACCCTGACGCGCGCTGCAGAGAGAGAAGAAAAGACCAGGAGAAGGGCTTTCACATTACCAATGCCAGATGTCAAAACACTTCCCACACAGAGTTACGAGGCTAACAAGTGATTTCAAGACAAATAGCAAAGGCTGATTGTGGTAATGCTCTAATATCAGATTCAATCAAGCAGCAGATGTCTTTTTATTGCAAGTCATTATCGCTGTCATACTTATTAGCATATAAATGGTTTCTAGGTCTACGGAGACCGAAAAGTTGTTGCACATGTAATTGAACTTGATCTCTGCTCTGTGATTGAGATGTTCCAACACGTGCACGCATACATTACCAAGCAGTGAGCACTGTGTGCACACACACACGTAAGGACAATCCTCCCGGTCTGTCTAACTTTGTTGGAAACTGTTTGGTGACATTTTCTTAACTTGTCCTGTCCTGGCAGTTGTAGCAGACAGAATGGATGATCTGGGTGCCATAATATGCCAGAGAAGTTTTACTCTACAGCAAGAGGGATGTGGGATATTCCTCCTGTTGCGCCATAGCCTTTATTATGTTTGTGGCGTGTTGAACCATTCGCTTATGCACAGGAGTGGACAGGCAGGGAGAAAAGAGACATACAACACGCCCCAGCAGCAAACCTCACCAGGGAGGCGTCTTAACCAAATGCAGCTTTATTTATTAATTAATGAACTCTTTGAGCTAAAAAATGAGAATGTCCAAAAGTGCCAGAGTTAAAGTAGCTCTCCGGAGTATTTCTTTTATCTGATGGCACCATCTAGTGGTGGCTGTCAAGAGTATCACACCAATAGTCGGTCGACTCAGTAATTTAAGATGGCGACTGCACGTTTCTTGTTTATGAATGTGCTTCTGTAGCTGACAAACAGAGCTAAAACATGTTGTTTTACAATTATTATCCTCATGTCATGTTGTGTTTTCATATATTTATATTTTAAAGACTTAATTGTCCATGAAAAGTTCATCAACGCTGCATCAGCTGAGGTACTTCCTTAAATTTGAAGCACGTAAGCCGTAGTCTAACACTATTGGTTAGTTCTGGTCAGCGCTCAGTTTCCTATTGCACGGATTTTACGGGGCAGGGGGCGGGCTTAGTAAAAAAAAACGTATTGCTTATATTACATCACACTACATGATAAGACAATCACTTTTGCGGATTTCTAAAAAACCATACATAATTCCTGAAAGAGGAAAACTCTGGATTGCTGCTTTAATGAGCCCAGCCTCTCACTCACCACCAATCCCTGTATAAGTACTCCCCTGTTCTATCCACTCTGTCAGATTTACCAGCACTGTTTTCTTCTACTTTATTCAACCCTTTGTCTTCTTACTTTTTTAGTGTGCTCAGGCCAAAGCGAGGATGCCATGGATTTATTTATTTTTTTTTTAAGATTTTGCCATTTGTTTTCTTTATTCACGTGAATTCCCTTTGTGTCTCCTGCATTTGGGGTCGATTTCACCCTGCACAAAAAATGTCAATCTTTATAATTCAACTCATGTTGTAACACAAACTCAGTCAAACATGCAGGAAATTTCTACTTAAGGTAACTCTTTCAGCTTCAAGGCAGATATTTGTCACACGAAATCTTCATTTCACTCTCCATCTTGATATGCTCTGATGTGATTTGTACATTTTAGTGTTGACACAGATGGATGAGGCTCTTCTCCAAGGCTGTCTCTGTGAGTCTGGAGGGGACCTTGAATTAGCGCATCCGAGGCTGTGCTCTACACAAAGCAATACATGTCGGCATGCCAAAATGAACATTTTCAGATTGCATGTGGATGAAATTTTAATGAAAAATCTGCTTGCGGTCATGGGCAAATGGTGAATTAATCAACTCAGAATGAACTTAGAAATGAATAAAGAATCTCCATTTGGATGTTTTGTTGCTTGGCGTGCCGGCTTGGAGGCTGCTGGTAAAACTATGCTGACCTGGGTGCCTCCAAATTAGATATTGGCATGACTGCAAGTATTACTCAGTGGGAGTGCTGCTCTGGCTCAGTCACCCTGCTGATCCAAATCTGGCCAGTGTTCGTAACAGCAAACACAATGCCACAGCAGGGGGACAGCATCTCAGCAGTCTCATTAAGCTGCAGATGATAAAAAAACAGCAAATCACTACAGATTTTTGATGCATCTTTTCTTTTGAACTCCAGTTATCTGCACTTCTGTGCGTTGTCCATACTCTTTCATCTAGTTAGCTTGATGTAGGAGGTCCACTGAAAGGGCAAAGATCATTCTCAGGTGTTCTTGTCACACCACCACCTTTAAAATGACTTGAATTATAATTAACTGAGAGTAGAGATTAACCTGGTCATGCAAGGCTAAAGTTGAGGAGAAAACCAGTCACTACCTACAGATAAAAGGAAGAAAGAGAGGAAAAGATGACAGCAGCAGACAGGATGCCAGAAAGCTAAAGATCAAGACAGAAAAGACAAACAAATTGGAAGGAGAAAGTGAGGAGGTGGCCATCCCATCATCACACACCTTCCTGTCTTTGATCAGTGGTCCATGGGGTACTGAAGCATTGCAAATGGCTGCTGCAGCTCCTGAGCAGAACAGACTCTCATTCCTCCTATAGCTTTCTTCCTGCTTCTGGAAAATCACTTGTAGCAGCTGTGAAAACACATCGTGGCTGGATACTGAAAAGATCAGGCTAATGCACTCCACCATTGTTCTGCCAGCTCCCCGTTAGTGGTGAAGTTCCTGCCAGAGAAAACTCTGCTCTGTTCCTGCAATCGGCATCTAACATGATCAGTTTCATGGGGATAAATAGTCTTTCATCTGTTATACTATTAAAAGTAGTTTTAAATGCATGTAGTCAGCATAAAGAAAGCATGAGGTTTTATTAAAGAACATAGTATCATTTAGGGGACATTGTTTTTTTGGTCCAAAAATCTGAATTTTTCCCATTTCAGCTGCAGGGAAGCGAGTCATTCTACAAAGAATCATATTTCCTTGTTGCCTTTTATGATTCACTGACTCTGAAGCAGGTAAACTGCATCAGTTTTAAACAAACAAAAATATCCACCAACAGTGACTCACGTTTGATGAGCTGGAAACGAACAAGTGCGTTTGAAGTCTCAAGTTATGGCAAGCTGATTTATCATTTAATAGGTATACGAACTTCAAAAAAATGTATGTAGTAGTTCCCATTTCCTTGCATTGAAAGTTTCGTTTTAGAATTCTAAAAGCATCAACAACTGCAGTTATGTGTAATATACGTTTGAATTTCCTCCCTAAAAGGTCACAAGGAACATTTGCCACTCATATTGCAATAAAAATAAAAATATTTGGGACTCTTGTTAACTAGACATGATGAGCAACAATGTAATTAATTACAAATGTCTCAGTATTTTGGACACTTAGAAACATGATGGGATACCAAATTTACCTCCACCTTAACTATGGAACAATCTGCCTTTACTTCTGTGATGTATTGACAACTCTGAATAGGGCTTGCCGATATGGCCTAAAATCAATATCACGGTATATTGAGAAGTTGACCTCTATAACGATAAATGGACGATAACTACACTTCTGTGCAAAAATAAAAGTTGTCCACTAGATGGGGCTGTCACATGTATTACGTTGAGTCACGTTGTCATGTGACTAGAGGTGGTACAGCTTCTTAAAGGGACATGAACGTCATCAACCTACACACATCTTTTCATCTTTTTATTACCACATTTATTGACATGGGGAAATTATATAGATAAGAAACAGAGATTTCGACAATGATACATTTTCAATTTATCGCCCAGCCCTACTTTACTGTGGAAACATTTAAAAAGCACCCAAAGATCCTATTATCTAAAGCTGCTTTTACTAAAAGGTTTAGAGTTTTTCACTGGTTTCAAACTATCTTTATTAATTTGTTTTGAATTATCTCTTTAATCATCTTTATGCTTTTGGTTTTGTCCTTTAATCATGTTTTATTTAGATGTTTTTGTGCTGCATTTTGTGATTTTTTTCTGTGAAAGGTGTTATATAATAAACTTTACTTACTATTCTAATTTACCACTTAAAATAGTGAGAGGAAATAAAAATGTAAACAATAACTGCATTTTGAATATTTGAAATCCAAGCCTCTGAGATTATTGACTTTAGACATCCACATTGTTCATTTAGATAGAAGAAATATACTCATGAATATCTGGAGCTAATAACCTATATGTTATCTAAATCAAACACTGACAGGAAAAATATCTGAAATATTGTTTTGACCAGGATTCAGGAATAATTTGATTATGGATATTGGTGGTGCAGTATCAAGTATAGCCATTATATTATTAAATGTGAAGATGATCACGTATATATTTAATGACTTTTTGTACAGTTTAATATTAATATAACAATAAAACATAAATTGTGGAAATGTAATTGAACGCATTGTGGTTTCATTATATGTTAAAACGGCTTTCCGTATCACCATCAGCAACGCACGGTGCGCCGTGCAGGAACGTCACCTGATCGGCTCTAGTGGGACGGCTCGCCTCGGCCCCACTGCTTGGCTCGTCGCCTCCTCAGGACTCTTGTTTGCGTGTGAACCACCACTTGAGCACTTTACACGTCTGGAGATATTTATCGAGATATTCCTCTGCCGGTTCAAAGACAGGACACGAGTTTGGACGGCAGGAGTACCCTTGTTTTAGAGGGAGGAGACACGTTTGTGTTGCCGTCTTTACTTCCAGCCGGCGTTGTGGAAGACTCTTTGATGCGACCGCTCGGCTAACAAGCTAACTGAGAATGTTTTCAGAAACGAGCTAGTTAGTTAGCTTGCTAGCAAGCTAGCGGGGTTGTCTGTATAAATCAGTTGTTTGGGTTTAGCGGCGGTGGTGTTTGGTGTAGTAAATGATAGAACCGAGGCAGAAGCTCACACTTGGGTTTGCTGGGTGTTCAGAGCCAGTTTGGTTCATAATCTTTACCGGAGACTAGAGAGTGTTTAGTCAGAACAATAGTTAATTGTTCAGGCAACAAGTTTAGCACCGCTGCTTTAATATTACTCAGATATAGGTGTTCATGTCAATTTGTTAGTTTGGATTTGGATATAAGGAGGAGATAAAGGTGATAATTTGTTTTAAAAATATTAAAAATTGGGTTAGTGAAAGTGGTGTCATACGGAGAAAAGTACGAGTGGAGATGCCCAGAGTGTCTGGGGTCGGTCGGGTTCTTTTGGTGAGGCTGTTGTCAGTTAATCAATAGCACAGCTGACGAGGAGACGAGGTGAAAGAGCATTGAAAAATCGCCCACATGCGTTGGATCAGCTCCCGGACTTGTGAAAGGCATCTGAAGCAGCAGGAGGGAGACGAGAGCGCACAGCCCTTGCAGCAGCCCGGGGGAAGATGGCGGAACGTTCCCACAGGAGGTGGTGAGACCCAAACTTCGGCGCTCCTCGGATTCACGCACAAACAACTGATCTCAGATCGTTGGACACATGCAGGCCAAAAAACGATACTTAATTCTGTTCTCCGCCGGCACCTGTCTCATTCTGCTGTTTTGTTTTGGGGGAATACAAGTCCCGCTGTCCAGACGGGGTTCCCACCGGCGTGATGACCGCAGCCTCACCGGCTATCACCTCGGGGCGCGGTGGCGTCGCCTGTCCGGATTCCTGCAGGCTTTCAGCACTTTGGGGAAGGACAGTAGCGATGATCTCCATGAACACATGTCTCCTAGGCAAAAGAGGGACACCAGCTCAGACCTGTACACTGGAAAACGCTGCAGGATGGAGACTTGTTTTGACTTTTCTTTGTGCGAGAGGAATGGGTTTAAAGTTTACTTGTACCCCCAGCTGAAAGGAGAAAAACTCTCAGAGAGCTATCAGAACATCTTGGCTTCTATTGAAGGGTCCAGGTTCTACACACCAGACCCAGGACAGGCGTGCCTCTTTGTCCTGAGCCTGGACACCTTGGATCGGGACCAGCTTTCGCCCTACTATGTGCACAACTTAAAAGCAAAAATCCAGGGCCTTCCTTTATGGAACGAAGGCAAAAACCACATAATCTTCAATTTATATTCTGGCACATGGCCGGATTACACAGAAGATCTTGGCTTTGATATAGGCCTCGCCATGTTGGCCAAGGCCAGTATTAGTACAGAGAACTTTAGACCCAACTTTGACATTTCTATCCCTCTTTTTTCTAAAGACCACCCAAGGACAGGAGGGGACAGAGGGTATTTGAAACACAACACAATTCCCCCTTATAGGAAGTATATGCTTGTTTTTAAGGGGAAACGGTACCTGACTGGAATCGGTTCGGACACTAGGAATGCATTATATCATGTGCATAACTCAGAAGATGTGGTCCTCCTCACCACCTGTAAGCATGGGAAAGACTGGCAGAAGCACAAGGATGCACGCTGTGACAAAGACAATGCAGAATATGACAAGTGAGTACTGCCCTTCTTTTCTGCATGATTTTATTTTATTTGACCTTTTAGGTCCTCTATTGTCTTATGTGCATTTGTCAAAAGTCGGCCTTATGGTAATCAAACTAGTTTCAGCTTTTTGAATTTGTTTTTTAAACATGCAAGCAAGCATTTCTGTACTCTTGTTGCATTATTGATGCCCCCATCTTTTCCTAATTTTTCTCATGAGCTGTGTATTGCTGAGCTTCCTTGTGATGGGGTAGATGGATGTAAGCCTGGAATGTCATAAAGATATGGTTCTCACTTCCCAGAGGGAAAAACCTGTAATTATAGTATTCCCATTGTTTGCTCATCTGATTAACTCAATCATAGCCCTTTAGTGGATCATTGTGAGGCCCAGCTGAATAAATTGCTTTAATGTCAGTCACAGGAACCACTGTATTAATGTCTTTCAGTCAATATCTGGATCTGTTTTCAACGCCTGGATAAATCTGGGCCATTTATTTCCTTTAGCTTCTGACATCTTCCTAATGTTGTGATGTTTTTTTAATTTAAACCAGGTTTTTATGTGCACAAGCTTTATAAGCAAGTATGTAGATCAGTATTTTATTTTTACTGATCATTATCTCTTATTAAAGCACTTTTCTAAGCTTTCTAAAGATTGCTAAGCCACCCTGTTTTGTGTGCTCAAATCTGATCTGATGAGCAAACTGGCGTCTCTCTTCCATCTCTGGACAGTGGGATTCATTTTGTGTCCCCCAGACGGTGCCATGTTATGACTGATGACTGTGGGGTGCTGGGTGTTTGATTGTGGATCTTTGGAGTGGATTAGTGGTGACAAAGCTCTGGTGCCAGTAAGGGGAAGCCACTCTGGCTCTTGTTTGCTCAATCATTTCACAGACAAACCCATCTGCATTAGCCAGGAATGCCCCGGCCCCAGCCAGTGTCCTACATGACCCGGATGTGTTGGGGGAGACCTTAACAGAGAGAATGAAGGGTCTCTGTTTTTTAACCTAGAGGGTTCTCTATTTCTACAAACTTGATTTTAATTGGTGGGTGATTTAAAATCTGCTTCTGCAGATCATGATGTCGTGAGAACGGGCAGTTCAACCTTTCAGTCTGGTGTGATGAGCAGGAAAACAACTAAAACATGTAGGATAGTGGCCCTAGAGGACCAGGTTTGGACACCACTGCTGTAGGAGAGTATCACTAGTACTCACAAGCTTCTGTTCTTTATCATGCTGGGGGGACGTGAACGATCCACCCTTTCTACTGCTCACTGTCAAGTCCAACAAGCAGTGATTTTAAAACAAAGTCACTTACGACAATTAAAGCAGAAATCTGGAGTATTTTCTCAACAGGGCACCACCAAGAGGTGGAAAAATGTCGCCAACTCTGCATCTGTTCGGCATTTGAGTTGAACGCGAAAATTCTTCCACCATTGAAAAGCAGGTCCAAAGTAAATTCTTTGCCTGTCTTTGAGACACTTTTCAGGAAATTAAGTCCGTGAGGTTTTCTTTACCCTTGTGTTTTCTAGTAGAAGCAGGAAGTCGTGGAATCGGTGCTTTCATGTGGGTTTGAAGGTACCGTAGTTGTAAATGCTCCATGATTCACCGTGTCTTTGCAGCTTTGTAAACAAATCAAAAACTCCCTGTGATTGACATCAGTACGTAAGCAGATGTCAAACAAACACTATTGTCTAATTCTGAGTTGGCGGTCTAGTAAAATCGCTTGGGGCTCTATGGAACGGGAGGTGGGCTAAGCAAAAAAAAAAATGGCTGTATTGCTTACATTATATCACAGAATAGGGTCAGACTACATGTTTTCAATGACTTGTGAGTCATTGTTTCTGTGTTAAAACTCATGCTCCTGTTTAAGGAGGTACAGGTTTGTTGAAGAAGTGGGTGGACATAAAAAAACAGGATTACGAGTCTTACTCATTAATATTATTCATGCATAATGCTTCGCCTCTGATTGGCTAACAGCAACACACCTCTTCTGCCTTTGTTTGCGCTTCTTCCTTGGTTAAAAAATGCAATGTTGATGTTTTATCTTCACAAATAACACAAGCCTGAATGTTTTCACCATGTTGTGGAGTTGCCAATGCTAATGGTTAGTTTCTACTAGCCGAAAATCGCTCTTCCCTCTTTTGACTGCAAAATCAGTGTAGCCTTCCTTGGTTACAACTCAAGGTGGGCGACGCCATGAATGCTGATTTTCTCTGTGACATAGATCTGACTGGCTTTTCTAATCTGAGCGTTTCCTCGTCTTTTTTCTTTGGCAGCTAATACAGGAGTTTGGGGTAGAAGACTATTTTCATGTTCAGCCTGCATGTGAAACTCATCATATTTCAAAAAGAACAAGTAAAAAACTGTTTCTTAGTGAATTTGCTTTTTAAGTGAGTTGTGAAACAGATGAACACCTGAATAATTTCTGTTTAAAGAGGTCCTTCACAGAGAAACCAATTTTTTACTTATAATTTCTGATTATAATCAGTCATTGAGTTTTTCATGCAGGCTGAACATGAAAATAGTCTCCTCCACCTATCTCCTGCTTAGCTTCTGATAGAAAACAGACGGTGAAACTCTAGGATTAGAAAATCCTGACAGATCTACGTCACACTGTCACTTAACATTCATGGACTCACCCATCTTGACTCACGACGAGGAAGGCTGTTGTTGGTTTAGCGTCCAGGAAACAGCGGAGAACGCCTCGGCTAGTAGAAGCTAACCGTTAGCATTAGCAACTCCACCACACAGCAGAACTCCTCCAGGCTTGTGTTATTTGTGGAGATAAAACATCAACGTTGCAGAGCACACAGAGTCAGTGGTAGAGCCATGTTGCTGTTATCCAATCAGAGGAGAGATGTCCAAATATCAGGAAATAAGACTCTAAATCCTGTCGTCTGAAGCTACTTTCTCCTCCAGCTTTCTCTCTGTGCTGAAACAAGCGCACTGGAGCTTTTTTCTACAGAGTATGACTCAAAAGGCATTCATTCCTACTAGAGACCACTGCAAATGTATTAAAAATATGAGCGAAGGACCTCTTTAAAATCTAAATTGTGTGCTACTTATACTATTTTCTACACAAACCGAGAATTATACAAACCGTAAACAGCTAAACTATTTCAAAAGCATTTCCCCCATGCTGCACAGTTAGATTTAATTACGTCAATTTAAAAAACGTGTTAGGTATTTTACCAGATATACACATTCTGCATTTATCCTTGATGGATGTGACTCTGTTTGGCTTTACAGCAAAGATTAAACGTAGAAAAAAATACACAAACCTGTACCTTTTTTAAAAGAGGTTTTCTGTAAGATTCCTCTTTGTGAGTGAGCTGTAGTGACCTGTGACGTGGCCTTTTGGGTCAGACAGTGCAGTCTGTGGTCTAACTGGGTGGAAGTAATGGTTTCTGTGGTCTTTTGTGTAACAAATCCCTCTTATCCTCTCCCACCGAAAACAAGGAAGTTGTGACAGACTCGATTTAGCCCCTCACAATAATTACAATGTAAAAACCATGACATTTTTATGCAATTGTTGAGGCTTAATTTTACAGATGTTGACTTGCTTCACAGAGTCGGTACATGCAGACATTACATGTTGGGTTGTTTTTTTTTCTTCTTTACAAAACAAGTCTTTTGTTTTAGTGAGAATTCTCCAGCATTTATTTATTTTTATTATTACCATTTCAGATAAACATTACTGCTGACATTAATTAAGCATAATTTTGGTTTGGTGTTGTAAAGATTAAGTTCAGATTTACAACTCTAGACTGCTTGTGTTTGTGTTGTGTTGCTGCATTCAGGGGTTAGTCAACTATTAACTCCCCTCATCCCAACCTTAAAGTTGATGCATCTGCACTCGGCCGGTGTGTACAAGCCTGTAATGCAGCTAAAAGAAGGAAGAAGTGATGCAGCAGGAGGCCGATCAGATGCAGTTTTAACCTCAAACTGAAAGCCCTTTCCCAGCTTGTTTCCAATTAAGAGGCGCTGCCAAGCGCAAGAGTATGAGCGGGATAAAGCAGGAGAATGGGGGGATCGTCTCCGCGGAGTGGGAAACAAACTGAGTGAAAGGTGGGGGTAGAAATAGAACAAACAGTCGAAAAACTAGAAGATGGAGCGAGAAGGTAAAAGGTGGAGGATGACAGAAGAAAAGAAAGCACATGCCATCTATCCCGCAGTAAGAGGTGAGTGCTGTAGCTTGGCTGGCTGCTGACGTTAGTATGCTAGGTGTATTTATAGACTTGCAGAGTTTTAATCCTCAGTGCTGGCCAAAGCCCCTGGCTGAGGGCTGCTAGCCAACTTGATGCAGGCTCTACAAGCTTGGGGAAAATGATAATCCTTGGGGGAGGATGGTTGATTTAGGTTTCTGAACATGAACTATATATGCCCATTTTTCTCAATCAACTGTTTCCACACATTGGATAGGCTAGTGTGGTTTGAAATGCACAAGAGATTTTCTGGTCTTTTTTCAGTTGTCCCCAACCTTTTTTCCTTAAAGACCCTCTCTGTTGCACCTACAGGGACGTTCCAATTTGCTCATATGATTGCATATGACTAGAAAGATTAGCTAACTTCTCATTTGTTGATTGTAATACATGTTAGGTCATTTTTATTTCCAGTTGCAACCACTGTGATTGTTGCACAGCACACCCCTGCCCAGGAGTAGGATGTCAGGTTGTTGCAGCAGCTGGTCATAGGGCTGGGCGATATGGCAAAAATTTCATATCCCGATATAGCTCATTTTATATCCTGATCACGATATACATAACGATATAGCATTGTTTCTTTTAATTAAATTCATAGTTAATATAAAATTGCAAGTGTTTGCACCAACTCACCAAACCCACGTTTCTCGACCGTGTAGATTGGAACCATATCTTTGCAGATGTGCTTGGCAACTGCAGTAGTGATCTCCTTCCATCTGCGGGAGCTGTGGTTATATGGTGCACCACGGCTAAACGCCTGTTGCAGCATCTGTGTCTGGAGTTTGTTATGAGCGCTTACGCTACCACTCGACGCTGCTTTTACGGCTTTTGCTTGTTGACTCTCTCTGTATTCTTTATCGTGGTTCTTGCGCAGCTGATAAAATACATTTGTAGTGTTGGAGTCTGTTGTTGGCACCGGGAACCGGCAAACTTTACAAACAACTGCTTTCTGGTCCGCGTCGGCCTTCCTACACCCAAACCACATCCATACAACAGAAGTTTCCCCTCTTTTAGGTACAAGCTCCTCCGTTTGGGTTGGCAGGTCATCCTGTTGAAAATTACCCTGGTCTGAACCGCGTCCGCTACCGTCCTCCTCCATGTTTGTTTATGCATGGCTAGCGTGACGCGCTGCGCGTGCATGGACATGCCGTAAGGCATCATGACGTAAAATACTGCCGTAAAACGCCGTATCGTGGTGTAAACGATAGAGCTTCATATTAAACGATAGACATTTTCTATCGTACAGACGAAACATTTCGTCATATCGCACAGCCCTAGCTGGTCACATACTTGTTTTTGTCACGAAGACTGAAGCAAACATGAAGCTCGCAATAGAATCAGCTGCAAAACTGTGTGTGGTTCATCTGGGTCCAACAGCCTTTAAACATCAAAGTATTTTGGTTCTTGGTCTCTTACATTGGTTATTGCACACACATAGAACTAGCCTTTTATGTTCCTCAACATTGGGAGAGCGTGAGATTGCATGAAGACAGTAAAATGCGTGTAAATTTATTTAGCTTGTAAAACAACAGTTTTTTTGTGAGTGAGATCCACCGAGAAAGGTTTATGATTGGTCAGTCGATGTAGCATGATCATGCTGCACATGCGCACATCATTCCCTTTCCTAATGTTCGGAAGGACGGTCTGGAACGCAGCTGAGTGTTTTGCTAACCTGTAGGGGAATATCGGCAACAAAGTTATACAGAAAGGGTTATCAGAAATGTTGCTAAGTTGTTTGCTAGGTGCTTTTAGGAAATAAAAGTCAAGAAGGGGGTCTGAAAAGTTTTTAGACATAGCGACAAAGTTCCCAAGTTGGCAACGCTGTGTGGGAGATGCGTTCGATTTGCAACTCGGAGCAGTGCAGGAGGGAGGAGCAAATAATCGGCTTGTTTTGTTTTTATAATCATTCAAAACCCATATCGTAATTGTGATTAAAATTTGATTAACTGAGCAGCCCTAGCATCGCCCAGAGACTTAAGCCTGGGACACACAGGAGACAGACGCGCTGTGCCACGGAAGCGCCGCAGTTTTGGGAAGTCAAATGGTCACACAGGAAGTGCCGCGCCGCTGAACGCTTCTTGGAAAGTCATGTGATTGTCACAACATCTTGAGAACAGGAACAGGCGCTCCACGGCGCTTGAAATAGAACTGGCGCCTATCTTCAGCGCCTCTGCGTGGGACGCGACGCTGCGCTCCTCGTGTAGCCATTCTAATGGCTTCTTTTTAAAATTACGGCGCGGGTGTGACACGGCGCGTCTGTCTCCGGTGTGTCCCAGGCTTCAGACTCGTGCCGATGTATTTTAGACCCAGTTTTTATGGTCATATGTTACGAAGCTGCCGATATTTTTCAATGACTGGGCATCATTTAATTAATTTTCAACATTTCGTTGATATTTCCAGAGATTAATGGTTAAAACTACACATTGTCACTTTAATATAGGATATCGATATAAACCCAAATGTTTCTAACTGTGCATCCCTACGTTATTTAGCTTCTGCCCTTTTACCCTTTTAATGTAGAGCTAAATTATACAACATGCAGAGACGTAGGCTGCTACACCACAAAACCACTCAGCCAATCACATTAATACTCAGTGTTTTCTCTTTTTCCAGTTGCAAGATGCACCGTTTGAATTTATTTCACTGCAAAAGTTTTCTAAACATCAAATGGTTTTTTAAATTGGAGTTGCTTGTTGGAGGTTTTTAATTGATAGCTAAAAAGGCTGCTGCAATCATTTTCTTTTAAAGTACATAACTTTTAATAGCAAATATTGTTGCACCTGGTTTGTGACTGTAAAAGGTTTTATTTATCTTGGTTCTTTGTAGTCAAGAGTGTGTGCTGTTGTACACCAAAGCTTTGATCTGTTCGCTGTTTGTTCAGCGTGTTTTCTGCACTATCAAACCCTGTTAACTTGTTTTTAGAAGAGTAA
This sequence comes from Aphyosemion australe, assembly GCA_006937985.1. NCBI lineage: Eukaryota > Metazoa > Chordata > Actinopteri > Cyprinodontiformes > Nothobranchiidae > Aphyosemion > Aphyosemion australe. The sequence continues at coordinate 3,560,488 of SSNS01000010.1, read as the reverse complement.
ACAAGTAGAATCCTCTTGGGATTAATCAAAGCTAGAAATCTGTCTTGTTGGCTGTTCAATGAAGTAAATGAGTCCACAAGAAAGGATGTGAAAACTTATAAAAGGAGGCAAATAATCAACACCCAACAGGCTTGTAAACTTAATGATGAAGACCCAAACTAAAGGTGTATTCAATTTAAATTCAGATGCTTTATTTGCTTGAATGGCTTTTAGACTCATTCCTACTGAGGCTTGTGCCATTTGTCTGCCACGCTCCTGGCCTGTCTCTGCTCTTGTCCTGACAAGATGATGTATAACTTATCCCTGGCAGCCATGTGCAGGTATTGTATTCCTCTTGGAAAGCTGGAGGAGTAGGAATAAATGCAAGGGGATGCCCACTTGCCAGGAGCAAAGAGTGATCTAATAAGCTAATAGGATGGCACAAACATGGTTGTACTGCCAAAATGGCTTGAGATGAGGAGGATTGGAGTGTTGGCCCAAATAGTATTGGGATATAATTGTACATCAGTGGTGTTTGAGGTAAACGGGGTACATGTGTGGAGGTTAGTAAGACCCTTGTCTCTGGGTGAGTTTGCTAAAACTCACAAACACAGCCTGTGGTTGATGTGTCAGACATTAGAGTGAATATTTATTAGCAATGCTTTAGCTGCAAGTGGGGCTTTTAAGATGTAACTTCACAGAACTGACTCATCATCGATTCTTTGGAGTTGCTAGCTTGGCATGACGAGAGCTTTTTCAGTTATCCTTCATGAACAATAAAAATATGTGAGTGCTACACGTGGAACTGTGGAGTGCTCTAAACCCGGCGCCAGTCAATTCCTGCAGGCTTTTAAGCCTTCAGTTGGTTTAGAGAGGAAACCAGCAAAGGTCTGTAACAAGGAAAGATGCTGGTGGATAGTGATACGAAGTCTTCTCTTCTTTAAAGTCTTGATTTGAGGTAAAAACAAAAGTAATGGATTATTTTCTAAGCCATTAAATTGTACATTACCACAAGTACTCCACCATACATCATAAAAATAGTTAGGTGACTTTAGTATATGTTGTTTTTTAACCACATAGATCATAATCTTGCATGCAGATTTTATCTCTTGGTAGTTTTTCTTCCTCCTCAGGCTCGCACCTCTTTAACAGCACTCTGAATGGAAATCTTCTCTTGTTAGCCACTTAATAGGATATTTGCTCTGATTCATACTCATGCAATCTGACCATAATTTAAGGTCTCATTACTACAGATTTATTCATTCTTTCTCCTTGTTGGGTCACAGTCTGAGCGTGAGACAGGAAGCGTCTTTCTTTGATCCTTCCCCTGTTTGAACTAATTAGCTGCCTGCAGCAGCAGCGAGCAGAGCGGCGGCGGCCGTGGAATTCATAAACAGATGATAAAGCTGTGCTCTGGGCCAGTGTGTCTGGAAGGATTTAAAAGATTTCACCTGCCTCTGGTGCAGGATTGTGTCTTTTTAGAATGGCAGAAACGTGTGCTGCTGGACTTTACACGTCTTGCTGAATAAATACCATGACTGGAATAGAGTAGCACAATTCTTTAGGTGATGCAGCAAATACAGAATGATGTAGTTTCACCTAATTTACCTCAGATCATTTTAGTTCCTTGTGGGAATATAATAAAGTAGTGAAATATCTGCTAAGCAATGTGACATGTCCACAGTTTTGCATCATCCTTTCATTATTTCTTTCTGTGCATTCAGCAAATTATTTAGCCTTTTAGCTTAGTTTATGTCCATCACTGGTCTGATGATCTACTCTGAAGGATTGGGTTTGACCGTTGCAAACACTGAAAAATACGGATCCGCTTAAATTTATTTAGCTTTTTGAAGAAAATACAAACTTTTCCAATTGATAAAGCAAATCTAATGTTCTAAAAGTAAAGGCGGGCATTGAGAATGAAGCTAAATGGGTTCATATTAGTTTTCTATTAGGTCTGTTTGATCACTTTTTATTGCTTGTTTGTTACTTGAAGCTTCTACATCAGGGTCCAAGGTAGGGGTAGACCGATATATCAGTCAGCTGATATATCGGGCTGATCTTTACCATTTTTATATATCAACATTGGCCGATATAACTCCTTAGTAAAGCTGATTTAAAGTCAGGCACATCCCTGGGCAGCCTGGTGCTGCTGCAGAATTTAATTTAAATGTATATTTATGTTCCTGAATAACATCTGGTTTAGGGCTGCACAATATATCGAAAATTTATCATTATCGCAATATCAGCATGCGCAATAGGCATATCGCAAAGAACAGAAAAATATTGCAGTTAATGGTCATCTCAGATTTTTGCTACACATAATGCATTTTGTCAATCAAATGGAAGCATGAAGTTTTTGACAAATCAAATAGAGCCCTTCACCCATTTGGCCAATCGGTTGGGTTCTTATAGGTTAGATGCCTTGGTGCCTAGGTAGACGGCACTTCATTTGGATGGCTAGCAAACACCTGAGTTAGCTTAGAGAGCGTCACAATGACTGAGGGTAAGACGTGTGTGGAAAATGTTAGCGAGAAAGAACTCATAATTCAAACAGCATGACTATTATTTCAAAGTACTTGCGTTGAACAAACACAAGTACTTTGCAAGACGTCATGCCAAACACGTGTCAACCATGAGGGGAAACACGACAAATCTCCATTGTTACCTCCAACGCAACCATAAAAATCTATATACTGGGCTCTAGAAAGCTAGCGTTAGCAAACCCAGAGTCTCTGACGTTAAGACAAGTAAGAGCACAACATCCCAGCAGATGCCCATGGGTGGAACTCCTTATGAGAAACCATCAAAGCGGTACAAGGAAATAACGGAAGTAGTCAGTAAGTGGAGTAAACATATTCGTTTAGCTCTGTAAATGTTCTACAGCGTTGTCCTATTGTTTTAAATCACTCCAACATATTTTAATGATTATTGTTTACAAAAATATTGAAACAGATCAATGCTAATTTTGTAATGTAAACTTGCATGATTTCATTTTGTTACTGTATTAATACTAATGATAGAGGATGGAGTGATGTGTCTAAAGTATATATACAAAAACTGCAGATTTAAGTATTTGTTCATTTATCGCAATTAATATCAATATCGCAATATTAAGCACTGTTATCGCATATCGCAGGTTTTCCTAATATCGTGCAGCCCTAACCTGGTTAATAAATGCTCAAAACATTTTTTTTCAACAATTTTATTATAATTAGCCAGTTTTGAATATTTAATACTTGGTCAGTTTATTAATTTGCTTGATTAACTTTAGTTAGATGTCTTATTTTAAAACTGAGCAGTGCACAAAATTAAGATTTAACAGCTGGTTAAACTCAATGTTCAAAAACTGATTCGGTTTCAGAAGTTTTGTGAATCAACTGATGTTAATAATGACATTTTAGCGTGAAAAATGCCTAGATATCGACCATGAAAATCAGCCATAGGCTGACCATGACCTTCAATATCGGCAATAGAAAAAACAATATTGGTCCACCTCTAGGGTTCAGGTTTATTGGAAATTGTAGGAAGAAATATGAATGAAATGAGAAGCAGATGTAAACTTTATAAAAACTCATGATGAATAAGGAGAGTAGCTAACATGTCTAAAGCAGCATATAAACATTTTGAGAGTAAAAACTAAGCCTGGAAGCCTTTCCTATCTGTGACACAATACAAAAACATTTCTGACCTTTTTGTTTCATCCATTTAAGTTTAATTCTTCTGCAGATTACATCCCTAAACAAGATTTTAGTTCTTTAAAACACATCAACTGATTTCATGTATTAAAATGAGGTGAAACTACACTTTGGAGTACATTCACACGAATGGATTATTTATCATAAGGTGCTGGAAAAGCTCAAAGTTCATCTGGAAAAGTCTTGAATTTGGCTTTGGAACAGTGTCAAACCCCTGGGATTTGTTGTTGAGCTGTTTTATGAACATGGTTAGAAACATGGTTCAACTGTTACTTATCAGCACCCAGCAAATTACATCCCTCATTCCTTTACTTTTGAAGAGAAACTTGAATATGTTTGCCAAGTGCCACAGATTTCTGCTACTTCGTGCAGTTTCGTGTTTCTTCTGGAAAAACGGCAATGTTTTCCTCTTTATCTATCATCATTTGTGCAGCCACCACCCTGTAATCTTTCTCCTTCTGCCACCGAGGCGATGGGGCTTCCCTCTCCTCTGCGGTCTTGTAATTGTGCAGTAATAATCCTTTCCCCTCTCGAGGGTTAGAAGACTGTGTTTACACTTCATTTTTGGCGGTTCGACTTGGCAAGACACTAATTTACACACTCAGCAGCAGAATGAAGTCTTCTGATTACCTCTCACTGGCTTCCCAGTTGATTTGAAACTGCTTTTTATCATCAGGTTGCAGAAACCTCTATTATCTCGCAGTTTAAGGTATTTAAAAGGACATTTAATTTTAATTCAAAGTTTTAGTGAAATATAGTCACTCGTTTTTTTCTAACAATTTTTAAAAAATTACCTTTTTGCAAAGAATAACCCCTCAATTTGTTAGCTTTTTAAACCTTTACAGTGCTTTAAATTTCAAAATAAAAGTTTCTTTACATAGAACTCTGGCAATTTACTGCAGATCTAGTAGCAGAATATTTATCACTTCTATTTAGACTTTTATTATATTTATTCTATATGTGTAATTTGAAGTTAAAATCAGTTTAGGAGTTTATGAAACGCCCGAATGGGACGGATGGGGGTCCCTGAGAGCGGAGTTGTTTGTTTTGAAACATGCACTGCAGTACCCAAATTTGCCCACAGGATGTCATTCCTAATTCATTCACCTTTTAAATGCTTTCACTCAGAAATTCTTAATAATCTCTAATTCACCATTGGAAGCCTCATTCCTGTCAGAATAGAGACATCTCAGGGTCAAATAAAGGGAATCCAACTAAATAGTTGGTCCACAGCAAGTCTTATGTTCACAATCCAACATAATACCGTGCCTCTTTCTCATCATAACCTTCGTTAGCATTCTCAGATTAGCTTGAAAGTTTTGATCGACATCTCACCTGAACCAACAGGTGAAGGGCTACCCCCTGTCTGAGGCAAAATCTTCAACTATGGGCCGATTAGTCAAAAGGGCCGCCCCCAATTCTTACGTGTATATTGAACGATTCGTGGTGCAGCATATTGTTGATTGGTGAATCAAATGGCCAATGAAATTTGGAAACCAGCGATCTCTTGCATAAGGACCCCTCATGACCTGCTTCCATAAGTTGAGTAAGAACTATTGTGATTGGTGGATCGCTGCGTGTCAGGCCCACAAAACATCTAAACATCACTTGCACGAATATATCGCCCATCGTCATTTGTTAGGCTGACGAATATAGCATGAAATATTTTTACATATCTCCCAACCTTATTCCGATTATATATATAATGTATATATAGAATGTGAAAAAAGTGGATCGGTGCATCCCTAGTTAAAAGTCGCATCAACCACGCAAAGGGCTTCAGAGCAGATTCAGTCTGGATATACCCACGCCTCAGCAGCCAGGATTTATCTATGTTTCTATCCCTGTATGGATATTGGATCAGATCAGGGGCATCCTGCAGCTCCTTCTGATGGTGCATTGATAGCACTTTGTTGATAACATTCCATATTCTGTCCTTAAGATAGGCACATTATTGCTTTTGTGCCATCTGTAACTGAACATGTTGTATTTGAACCTTCCTTTTGTTTGTAGCTGATAAAACCATATCGTTTTCTTTTGTTTCCATGTGTTTTATTCATTAGTCTCCTACATTACATCTCACTGCACCTTTCTTCACTCTTGTCTTTCACTACTCACATCTATTTATCTCTGTTTTCCTGTTTTGTTTTTTTTCTGTCTGGCTTTTTGTCATTCAGCCTCCATTTACATCCCTTTATCTCATCTTGTATCCGTCCAACCTACTTGCCCTTAGAAACAGGCATTCCTGATTCAGACTTATCGCTCTTTTAAAAAAAACAGATTCTCAACCTGCTAGGCTTTACCTCCATTTTCCAACACAAACACCAAAAATATTTGGAAGATTATGGACCTTTTGTCTGAAGTTGTGCTAGCTTTTCCCCTTTTTCATGTAGCATGTTTAACATAAAGATAGGTATTTCACATAATATGTGAAAGTCACTTTATTTTCAACCACTTAAGATTATCAAAACATGCTTCTTGTAATTAAAACTGCATATATCAGAATATGCTGTTGCTACAAACATGTAAAAGCAGCACACAGGTAAATAAACAAGGGAAGCGGCATCTGTTAACACTACACACAGTTGTTGGTCTTCAGCAGGAAATATTTCACATCATTTACTGTTGCCTTCTTGCAGATGGTCTCACCTTCACATCCTTACGACATGCTAAATAATCCACTGATGGATGAAAATCTCAGCAAGAGGTTCAAAGTGAATTCAAGAGATTGAAAGCTTTTGCCACATGCAAACAGTAAGGAAACACGTTTCCCTGCACAAAGAAATTCTTACTTTGCTTCCCACGTTGGATTCCAAAATTATAAAATGTAGGTATGAAATAGAGAAAAAGATTAAAAAGAAGCAAACCTAACTGTCCAAATAGAAACTATGTGGAACATCGGTTATGTACATATTTGTGCTGTTAATGTGCTACATTAGCAGGTATGTGCAACAGTCAGTGGTGGAATAGTGATTATGTTCATGAGGGGGTTATCAGTTCAGCAGTTCAAGAGACTGATGATCACGGGAACGAGAGTAATTTAGTCTGGTCGTCCTGCTTTTCACACTAATGTTCCTCCAGCGAGGAGGAGGTAAAAATGTAAATAGTCCAAACTAAGGGTGGGTGAGGCAGCTCTGCTGTGGACCCAGAGACATCATATATCACATCTGACTATATAAAAAAGAACATATTTATTCATGAATTCTTCTGCAATATTACTAGAGTCCTATGATATCCATTTTATTGTTTCCCAAATTCAGCTTTTTCAGAAAAAAATTCTGAATTCCAATATTTCATTAATTCTAACCATCTTTATTAACCTAAAAAGTGCGTAATTATTAGGGGTGTTAATCTTACGACAACTCACGATCCAGTTCGATTCAGATTCTCGAGGTGACGATTCGATTCAGGATCGATTCTTTACTCAAATCGATTCACAATCAGTACTCTTAGTAACTCTGAGTGTCAACTAGAGTGGAGACTAGAATGTGTGTGTGTGTGTGGTCTGAAGAAGCAGGAAAAAGATAAGAGAAATGTCCCAATATCTGTGATACATGTTAAACTAACAAACAGGTTTTATAACATCCAATAGCATGTATTCACTTAAACCAGTAACACTTATGATGGAACACAAAGACTAACAGGCACTTTGGTTTTAACAAGCGTCAATTATGCACGGTGCAGTCAGCATGAAACAACACACAGACTAAAAAGGATAACACCATTTAAACATTATAAGACATAATCGAACTTACTTCTTGACTCATAGAACACAGGATAATAATCAAGCTAAGTCTGCGTATTTCAGCAGATTGTAGCGTAGGAACGCACAGAGTGGAGCAGCTATGATGCATTAAGGGACGCTCAGAAATATGGCAGTTAAAGGCTTTCGGACAGGATCGATTCAGAATCTTTATAAATAAGAATCGTGAGTCAGATATGAATCCATTTTTTCCGGCACCTCAAGTAATTATAAAGTAAATGACAAATGATTTAACTAAAAATTAGCCACAGAATTCAAAATGTAATAATTGTTATTTAAAGTAGTTGTCCGGCGTAATTCTTTTATATGTTGGCACCATCTAGTTTCTGACAAGCGTATCATACCAATAGTCGGTTGACTCAGTAATTTAAGATGGCGTCTGCACATTTCTTGTTTATGAATGTGCTTCTGTAGCCGACAAACAGAGCTAAACATGTTGTTTTTCAATTATTATTCTCATGTCATGTTGTGTTTTCATATATTTATATTTTAAAGACATACTTGTCCGTGAAAAGTTAATCAACGCTGCATCAGCCAAGGTGCGTCCTTAAATTTGAAGCACGTAAGCGGTAGTCTAAAGCTATTGGTTAGTTCTGGTCGCCGCTCAGTTTCCTATTGCATGGATTTTACGGGGAAGGGGGCGGGCTTAGCAAAATAAAAAAAAAGATGTATCGCTTACATTATATCACACTACATGATAAGACAATCACTTCTACGGATTTCTGAAAAATCATACATAATTCCTGAAGGGGAAAAACTCCGGATTGCTGCTTTAACATATATGACAACGTGTTATGGTTCTGCATGGTCTTTATACATTTTTACTCATCTATTTTGAAAGAACAAAATACAATATTGCTTGTGTGCAATAGTAGGCGTTACCATGTTTTGTAGTTGGTGTTGAAGAGCTACAAAAGGCAATGAAAGATGACGTCAGAGAGACGAGTGGGAGAGAATGTGGTGGACCGGGTTTGTTAATGTCTGGAGATAAAGTTTACCAGGAACCAGACAGTCAGACTTGACTTTATAAATATGGCTGATTAGAACTGATTAGAACTATGAAGGATTTCTGGAGGTTTTAATTAACGCCGGCATTCACTTTTGTTTCAGCTGCAGTATCTAGAAAGCCCTTATGAGTTTTGATGAACTGAGATTGAGAAGAGACAAAAAAGGAACAAAAGAATCAAACAATGGTAATTATGTAAATTAACCACAGGCCGTGTATTGTGGTTGGGTCGGTATACACGTTTCATAAAGCTCTCTCATTAACCAGAGAGATGATTGAGTCTAAGCCACCTTAAGGAAATGAATTAAGGCTTTGTTCTCTAAGAGCCATTTTAACACGACTATTCTCTCTTGCATTGACTCATAGTAAAGCACATAATGCTTGTTAAGCCTCATTAAGCACCAAGCCCTGTTTCAAAAAAGTATCATCTGTTATTGAAGTGGAACAATATCAGCCTTCATTTTTTTTCCTGCTTATAGAATTTAAGATTTTATCCGTGCATTAATTTAACCTCCTATGGCCCTATGTTTACTCGCATTAGTACACTTCTGATTGGACATTAATTTATTGATGTTCAGGCTGCTGCGTTTTGGTTTTAATTTAATAATCCAGATTTTGTTTTCTGTGGAATCTGGCACTTTGTGGATTTTTCTCGCTGCATGTTTAGAAAATCTTAAAAGTAAAATAACAGGTTGTAGCCATAGTTGTGTACCTTCATTCCATACACAGCAACACCCTGGTTATAATGTGTGTAATTAGTGTTATTAACATGTTACCAAAGTTTTTATTACAGTGCGTCATGTTGCTCCGTGTCTTTGCTGCGTTTTTGTCCCTCTGAAAAAGCTTGAAGCAACGTTAGCCAGCCTTATTAATTTAACAAGGTGTCTTGTGTGTCATGGCTTCAGGGGAAACTGTAGAGATTAACTACATCATTATGACGAAATAACGAATTTAATCACATTCATAAAAAGTCTTGGTCATTATTCTATAATGTCTCACCCCGAGGACATTTGCTATTTTAAGCAACATAACGTGAAGTTGGTTCGTGTCCAACTATTAGGTTATTCTGACCACTGTGTAGTGTTTCATCATGTCTTTGCATTAAACACATAGTTACCACAGTGTAATTGGAATCCTGACAACAGCTAAACTTGCTGTGGGGGGAATCCGCTTCCCAGCAGGCTCAATAAAACCAAGGCTAATGTATCGTGTTTCCACATTTTTCAGGAATCACGTCCTACAGGTGATACCTTCTCCAAGTTTGAAAGTCCAGTTCTGCTTTTTATCGTAAGCCTTGGTTGCATCTTAATTGTAAATCCCATATTCCAAATCTTGTGGATAATTACAAAGTGATTTAAAGTTTGTAAATTCTGAGTAAATTCTTAAAATATCCCTTCTTTATTCTGTCTGTGTTTGTTTCATGTGGCGTATGTGTTCATCCTGGTGTTTATGCTAGAAAAACAGCTGTCTGATCTTTGAGCAGACTGGATAGCTGAAGCTACTTTATTTAAACTCTGATTGAAATATGTTGATCCTGTCTTTGCAGAGCTTGGAGGCCGTGTTCAAATTTTTCATTCTTTCCTTTTCTCATCTGATGACTCTCAATGGCTTTAACGCTAAAATTCCTTTGGCTTAAACTCAAGGTCCTGGCAACAACCTATCAATGAGGCCCATCTGTGACGGAAAAGATAGAGCAGAAAATTAGATATGAAGTAACTTGGGTTAGGAGAGCGGCCAAGCTAGGTATTCAAACCTTTTTATTTAACCAGGAAAAAACCCTCAGCCAAGACAGACAGGTTTATTAGTAGAAGAGCCGCCATTGGCAGTCCTGAAATTGTTTTGTTTTGAATGAAAGAAAATGGTAACAACGTATAATCATTTCATACTTGATGTTTGCATTCAGTTTCACCCTATTGAAAAAGAAAAACCATAAGTGTAAATTCAAACACTGTAAAATATGGATGCTACTAGCATGCTACAGGTGATTAAGGCAACAGCTGGTTAGACCATATGTTTGTTCCAAGCATCTGGATTATCATGAGATTCAGATCATGGCTAAAGGTTCATAGTGTCAAGTAGTGCTGGGCAATAAATAAAAAATTTATCATTATCGAAATTTCTGACTCTAACCAATATCGTTTTTCCCGTGTCAACAAGTTCGATAATAAAAAAAAATGAAAAGGTGTGTGTAGGTTGGCAACATTCATGTCCCTTTAAGAAACTTGTTGCGTGACCACTTCGAGTCACGCAACAACGTGACTCAACGTAATGCATGTGACAGCCCCATCTAGTGGACAACTTTTGTTTATGCGCATACGTGAAGTTATCGTCCATTTATCGTTTTCGAGGTGAACTCCTCGATATACCATATTAATTTTAGGCCGTATCGCCCAACCCTAGTGGCAAGTGCATAATCTGCTAGGTCATTGTGAAGCAGATTCCCATTTGCATTTGTCTTGTGAATAGACATGGTAAAGTGGGTGGTAAATAATTCAGTAGAAACAGCTCTTTTCCAAATAAATCAAGGCACTCTGTTCGTCTTCCAACTACTGAATCAGGTGCCGCACAGCTGAACGACATCAAACTTGTAGAAATAGAGAGGGCTGGAGCACTCTGACCAGTTTAACAATTTATTGAGCAAGCTTGACTAACGTTTCAACACTGTGTCTTCATCAGAGTCACAAGTGAACACAAGAGAAAGGCAAGCAATTACACACAGGTGGGCAAAATACTTGGGAGCAGAGCAAAGCCAAACCTCAAGCCTCATTGGACAGTCATAGGGAGGTTTTTTCCTAAATTCGTACATATAACCAAACTTCTCAGAAAACCTGCCTGTAAGTTTAACCGTAGCCAAGTCAAAAGTCACACAATTAATATGTGTGTGTGTGTGTGTGTGTGTGTGTGTGTGTGTGTGTGTGTGTGTGTGTGTGTGTGTGTGTGTGTGTGTGTGTGTAAAATACTGTCACTGTCAAGTGTCCTAAAGTGAAGGTAATTTATTATCGGTTTCACGTTTTAGATCATGAACCTGCATCCATCTCTTCTACGAGTAGGAGCGGTCCCCCTTTATTTTAAAGCTGTTCTTTCTGCCTCTTGTGTCTTGTATGTGTGTGGTCTCCTGTACAGATTATAGAGGACAAACACTGTTCCTCTGAGTATCCTGCAGCACTTGACAAAGTGAGCCATGCATTTTCTTCACACCATCCATTCTTGTTGCTAGGAGACTGGTTGATCTTTTTTCTTGCCCTGGCTTGGTTTTTGTTATTTTTTTGCTCTTCTTTCTGAGTCTTACTGTGCTGCTTTCTTTTTCCATACTGATGCATGGACATTAGATTATGTCAGTAAATGAATAGGCTTATAAACAGATGGCAGAGCAGTAGGCCTCTCCCTGCATTACAACTCAGGATTTGCCAATTCACTGCCAAGTTTATTTCATTCTTTATTCTTCACAGTGGGAGAACTGGAAGATTGAGATGGCCCAGCAATGGGCTGTTTAATTATTGATCTGAGCTACAGTGTTGAAATATCAATGCTGCGTTAGAAGTCACTACTTTATGATTCTCTATTCGCCAAGGGGCTAGTGGATCCATTTCTCCTCTTCTGGATTGTTTAAATGATGTCACGTCCTGGATGGCGTCCAACTTCCTGCATCTGAACAGTGATAAGACTGAGGTAATAGTACTCAGTCCAGGTACGCTAGTGGGTGCAGCCTCCACTGTGGACCTTGGCCCTTTGGCACACTATGAGAGAAATATTGTTACCAATCTAGGTGTAAAAATTGATTCCTCACTGAAATTTGATGCTCAAATTAACATGGTTGTACGTTCCAGTTTTTTTCATTTGAGACGCCTAGCTAAGATCAAGCCCCTACTGTCCAGGGAGCATTTACAGTCGGTTATTCATGCCTTTGTCCTGTCCAGACTCGACTACTGCAATGCACTGTATGCCGGTCTGTGTCAGGGTGCGATTGCTCGCCTACAGCTGGTCCAAAACTCAACTGCTAGGTTTTTGACAGGAACAAGACGCCATGACCATATTACACCGGTCATGGCTAAACTACACTGGCTTCCCATGCAGTACAGAGCAAAGTTTAAAGTGCTGATTCTTGCTTTTAGGGCTCTTCACGGTACTGCTCCTGCCTATTTATCAGCATTACTACATAGGCATGTCCCCACCCGCTCTCTACGCTCTGTTGACCAGGAATTATTGGTGGTCCCTCGTTCCAGGTGCAAATCAAGGGGAGATCGTGCGTTTGCGGTCCTTGCACCATCCTTATGGAATGGTCTACCTCTGACTGTTAGGCTGGCACCTTCCCTTCAGATTTTTAAGTCCCGTCTGAAGGCCCATTATTATCATTTTCTCCATTGGGGTCTTGATTTTATTGTTGTTGGGTTTTTTCTATCTGTTTTTATGCTGTTTTTATTATGTTTTTACTATGTTTTTATTTTATTTTCATTTTTATTTTATTGTGTCTTTTAATGCAATAACTTTTTAGTGTGGTGTCCAGCACCTTGGGCTTCTCCTAAAGGTTGTGGAAGGTGCTCTATAAATTAATAAATGAAATGAAATTAAGTCGATGGTAATGAGAACTTTTATCACAAACTAGGGCCGTGTCTGAATTCAGGGGCCAGCATCCTTCTAAGGAAACGATCTACGTAGGTCGTTGGATGTTCGAGCCTTCGTACTTATTCCCCACCCTACCTCAGTTGGTGTCCCATCACCTAGCAACTGTGACGGCGGCTAAACAGAAGTTAAAACTAAACTTAGGGGCAATACATGAAGAAACATGGGACTTTCATACTAGCTCATTTATGATGATTTGGCTTATTGTTTTTAACAAAAATATATTAAAAATTCTATGCAAATGAAAAAACCTAAAAACACAACTGCTTTAAGCGTTTAATTTTTGTACAGCTAGATACAAAAATGTAGAAACCTTTGTGATTGGCTGATTGGCTGAACCTGCGGTAAGGCATTACGTCACTTCCTGTTTCAGTGTTTGCACTCAGTGTAGCTGTTCGGTGTTTGTGGCTTGCTAAAATTGGTTTGATTTCTCTGTACTGAGACATTTTTGAGTTCTTGTAGTACATAAGCACGCGAAAACACACATTTCCTGTTGCACCTAGCGTTTAGGGAACCCTTTGAGTTCGCACGCAGTTTTATTTGGTGTGAAAGGTTGTTTGCCTAGTTAGCTTAGCCTCGGCGCGGCTATGGCTACTTCTGTCTCTCCCTCTCCGTCTCCTATCTCTTGCTCTGTGTGTCAGATGTTTAGTTACTCCTCTGCCTCCTTTAGTGATAATGGTACGTGTAATAAATGTAGCATTTTTGTAGCTTTGGAGGCGAGGGTGTCGGAATTGGAGGCCCGGCTCCGCGCTGTTGAAAAACCTGTAGATAGCCGTAGCTACTTAGCTAGCGCGGGGCTAACTAGATCAGAACCACCCCGTAGCGGTCCTCCAGTAGAACCCGAGCAGCCGGGACCTCAGGCCGGCTGGGTGACTGTACGTAAGAAGCATAGAACCCAGCCCGTGGGACACCACCAACCCGTCCACGTTTCAAACAGATTTTCCCCACTCGGTGACGCACCCACTGAGAAGCCGACTCTGGTTATAGGTAGCTCCATAGTCAGAAACGTGGCATTAGAGACTCCAGCAACCATAGTCAAATGTTTGCCAGGGGCCAGAGCGGGCGACATTAAATCCTACCTGAAACTGCTGGCTAAGGATAAGCGTAAATACAGTAAGATTGTTATTCACGCTGGCGGTAATGACACCCGGTTACGCCAATCGGAGGTCACTAAAATTAATGTTGCTTCGGTGTGTAAGTTTGCCAAAACAATGTCGGACTCCGTAATTTTCTCTGGCCCCCTGCCTGACCGGACCAGTGACGACATGTTTAGCCGCATGCTGTCCTTCAACCGCTGGTTGTCTAGGTGGTGTCCCGAAAACAACGTGGGCTACATTGATAATTGGAAAACTTTTTGGGGAAAACCTGGTCTGATCCGAAGAGACGGCATCCATCCCACTTTGGATGGTGCAGCTCTTCTTTCTAGGAATATGGCCAATTTTATTAGTCCTCCCTGACAACCCAGGGTCCAGACCAGGAAGCAGAGTGGTAGTTTAACCCTCCCCTCTGCAGCTTCTGTACTGTTACCCACCCACTCCCCCATCCAGACAGTGTCCTGCCCACGGCCAGAATCAAACAGATTAAAGATCAGGCTTAATAGAGCAAATCATGATAATCTCATAAAAATAAAAACAAACTCTACTGAACAGAAAACTAGAACAATTAAATGTGGTTTATTGAACATTAGATCTATCTCTTCAAAGACTTTATTAGTTAATGATTTGATTTGTGATAATCAGATTTCTCTGTTTTGTCTCACAGAATCCTGGCTGCAGCAAGAGGACTATGTTAGTTTAAATGAGTCGACTCCTTCTAATTATTTAAATCATCATATTGCTCGTAGTACAGGACGAGGAGGAGGAGTAGCAACCATCTTTCATTCAGATTTATTAATCAGTCCCCAACCAATTA